>JAHQZX020000920.1:0-57808 GCA_019804575.2 Pseudotulostoma volvatum
TTCCTTTGTATGGGTCAGGTCTTGGTGACAGGCCGGATGCCACCCCCTGCAGAGCGCCACACATCAAAGGCAGCTATCAGGGTAAAGAACACCACCACCACCACAATCATAGGATCGATGACCTATCTCCGTTAGGCTCATCTCTTACAAGAGATGGACAACTGGAGCTTGACTCACCTGAGCAAGAAAATATGATGAAACGAGGCTTATGCTTTTGCTGCGGGAGATTAGGGCATATAGCTAAATTCTGCCCGACATTAGCAGAGAAGCCTGAGATAGGCAAGGTTAGATGCCGATTCACTATCGGGAAAAGAAGATGCCTAGGAGAAGTCTCCGTCATGGGCGAAGTAGTCATTAGCCGCGATAAATTGAACCTAAATGAGTTATTGGGGAAACATGAGGATAGCCTTACTGTACCCATTAAGCTAGGGAAAAAATGGATATTTGGTCTCTCTTACTGCATTAATTGATACCGGAGCAAACGGGCTGGGATTTATAGACTGGAACTTCGCCAACCTGATGACAAAACGGTTCGATTTGATCCCTGTCCGATTAAGCAGACCCTGCGAAGTACGAGGAATTCAAGGGCGACTGGCCAATCCCATTGAGTACGCTTTGGTTCTAAACCTATTCGTCGATTGGAGGAGACAGCTACAGGTTCCCTTATTAATAACCGATATGGAGGTTCGAAACGTTATATTGGGACGAATGTGGCTGGAGAAATACGGCGTATTACCCGACTGCAAACACGGACGGTTAATCTGGCCGGAGGACAAGACCTTTCTGGACGAAGTTACCCAGAAGAATCTGATATCAATTCCCAGACAAATACTCAGGCGAGAGTCGGTAAATCCAGTACATAAATCCGACCTGAAAAGAAGGGATGAAGCCATCACACAATTCGAAGCCCAAAATGAGAAAAACCAAGCACTGCGGCTAACAGTAACACCTAGGGAAATACCCAAAGAGATCAAAGATCGGAAGGCTACCTCAAATCCCCAGAAGGGCGAGATCGCACTGATCGGTACAGCTACTTTCCATCGGCACTGCAAAAAGGACACCGGGGTCTTTGCGATAAAGCTTGCATGAAATCGAACGAGTTATTGAAGAGAAGCAAGATGTCCGAGCCTGCGAGATCGGAGAGATCGCCTCGTCATTCGAAGATGAGGAGAAAGACATTCCGAATCAATTACCCGAGCAGTATCATGATTGGAGGGGTGCTTTCTCGAAGAAAGCATCTGACACCCTACCACCTTCCCGATACTACGATCATAAGATTGAATTAGAAGGAGCAACCTGACTACTGCTTTGGACATAGCCTTGTACAAGCAATCAGTAGAGCAGTTGGAAGTAGCGAAGAAATATCTCACCGAGAATCTCCATGAGGGATTTATCGTCCCTAGTGCTGCTCGTTATAGCGCGAATGTCTAGTGGTGAATCATGATTCTGTGTGGGTAGATCTCTACAGCCCCAGGAAGAAAAAGACCCAGGCGCTAGTCAGAAATAGATATTACTGGCCGTCGTGGAGCAAGGACGTGGAGCGAGGGGGAGGCATATGTGAAGCAGCGGGTGCTGACTTTACCACTACACCACAACGCCAAAAGGCCCAATGGATGACTTGGTAGGTCATCCAGTCAGCGTACTATAAGTCAGGTGCCTGACAGCATATTACTATGGATTTCTGTGATGCACAAAGCTATATAATGGACTAGGCCGTAATGTTGAGTATACACTCAACATTTCTATGACCTTTTGGTCGAGTGGTGCAGCCCATATCAAGGCCTAGCGGGTGCGCATCACACATCGCCTGAGAAATATGGCTAGAAAACGTGACAAACCGGCTTGCCTAACTCTTGCCTCCGTCATGTTTCACAATCTCCTGAACCAGATTTTCGACAATAGCAAAGGTAGGAGGAGCCTGCGATTGGTTAGGACACTCAAATAGCAAATTAACTCACTCTCTTGCTCATCTGTGAGCAGTTTCTGCTCCTGGCACCTTGTCCCACTGCGGTTCTCTCATTGACCGCATCTCATCCGATCCCGATTCATTCATCCCACTCATTATTGCAACATCGCCATTTTTCTACGTCTTCGCTACTTTCGTGTGTCCAGTTCCCCCAAGGACCATGTTCTTAGAAGATCGAAACTTGCGACGAGCTCGCAATCTCACGATCCTCCACGGGTCGACATTACTACTCTTGACGATTTGTAAGGATAGGGCCTAACTATCCTTGAGAGGAAGTGGTTTCGTGTGACAATGTACGTTACTCGATAAGATAACGGGGTTGATATATGTTAGGTATATTAATCAATAGTCAAGAAAGTGGTCAAGTTGATAACCAAGTTGTCACTGAAAAAGAGAAAGGAAAAAAAGGAAAAGAGACTCCCCATCCTGACTCCGTGTCCTTCATCTAGCACATCTAGCATGTGCATCACGTGTCTTAGCGTAGCTAGGGACCTTGTAAGCGAATACAGGTGAGGCCTTAGACGATTGCAGTCGTTGAGAAAATAGCTGCCTCTCAGGAGGTCTCTTTTTAATTTGACATACCCTTTAGCGACCAGAGCCTGCAAGCATCGATATTCCTGAAAGCATAGCCCTTGGAGGACCTGGATGGACATCACGAAGCAGCGAAGACATAGAAATGTGATTAATGATAATAATATTATACCGCAAAATTTCGACTCCAACGTTTTCGACCTATGTCAACCCCCGGTCATCGCCCTGAAGACCTCCATATAACCTCACAACTCGTCAACATTCTTCCCGACGACCACGGTAATTGGTCCGGAGGTGATGACTAAAGGAAATAGGCTAACCAAGGGAACAATAGGCTCGGGTAGTCCAAATATCGTATTCTAATCTTTATATTCTCGTGTCAAGGTTACTCCTAGATAGCAATACATTATGTCTAGGGATTGACCCGGTACAGTCTCTTCTTAACTCGACGTACTCTTTGATGACGAGTAAGGTATGTGTGTACTCCGACATACTACTGGTGATTGACTTACATTTGGCATGATTGAGGTAGGAAGACATCCATACAGCGATAACTCCTACTCTTACGTTTGATTTTTCTATTTCTTACTTCATTTCAGGCCTGGCTCGTCGTGATCTTCAATTTGAATATGGCTGGTATTGATATTTAAATGTCGACTGCATGAATATTGTCTTTCTGCGTTGTGTGGCGATTCCGAACGGTTTTAGAACCAGGTACATCCAAGATGTAATCGTAGTGCAGCTAGCTATTCAAAAGCCGATAGCCTATTACAAAAATAAAGAAGCCTGAGATGAGGCTTTAGCCGCGAAAACTCAGGCCTAAACCAGATTTCGACTATCTAGCCAGGACGGTCAGTACGAGAATCCCGGGCTGGGAAGAAAGATGAGATCACTAGACTAGATGCATGAGCTTCAAGTGCGCCCACCCTCCCCCCCAGCACACGACCTAGTAGATCCATTACATTGGAAGCTTTACTAGATGGACCCAATGAGGTACGTATCGGAGAAGACTTTACGGTGGATTACGAGGACAATATAGTTCAAGATGGCGATGGTATCACTCGGTTGATATCACTACTGACAAAGAATTCAGCCACGCTTGAGTCTTGCGTTCCTCATTCTATTTCCACTGGCAAGGACAAGTTTTGCATGTGTTGATAGGGTCTATGCAATCAACTACTCTGACTTCGTCAAACATCTCTTATTATACAAGGATGACCGGTTTGCTAGACACCGACGTTTTAGCGTGTGTCGCATCACGGTTCAATACCATTATGAGGAATCAAGTCGATTCTGGAGCTTCTATTTTGTTTATAAAGCCCGCGCGCCAGTGTAATGACTCTTGAGGGGCTCTGCCATCCACTTGAAAAGGATACACCTGAGGCCTAAAGCTTGATGAAGCAGATCATTAGGTATTCTGCCTGTCTCCGAGGTACTAGGTCATATTGATATGGCCACCATTATAAAGCCCTACCAATTTGACACCCTCTCAGTCGCTGACCATTATTAGGGGCTTCTTACATAAATATATAATTATTGATAACGTATAAAATTAGACTGGCACTATTCGCACGCGTTTATAGGCACCTTACCTAACTCTACTATCATTGTATTTAATAACTCTACTCCCACAACATGGCGCCTCAATCCACCTCTAGAAGCTGTACATGGTCCACCCGAGGCAACAGAAGCCCATATATAGCAGTGGGTCAAAGCCCACGGCTATGCAACTCTGAGAGGGAATCATTCATTCCAAGGACCAGTTCGGTGGGATCTGGATGGAATGTTGATAAAGGTGGCCAGATTTGGAGCATTAAATCAAATGCCCTCAATGGTGGTGAAGTAAACCCTAGATTCAAGGTGATGGAGAAGATGATATAGAATAGAAGCCCAAGTCTAGGACACGGAAGACAGGGTGGAATTTAAGATTCCTATTACTCGAATTTCAGACACCAAATGGGTTGCTGGGGTATTGGACAATATTGTAATGAATGTAAAATCTTAGGATAATAGATAGGTTCCTATATGACTAATGACTACTTATGTAATTCTAAGCCAAAGAGAGAAAGAAAGAAGAGAAACAACCACCTAGGAGGTTGGCCAATATATCTAGTAGTTGAAGATTTTCTAGGGGGTCCCGAGAGATGCGAATGTGCCATCGATTTTAGGATATTCTGTATGCGGATGGGATGTTAGGATTTTGGGATACCGTAGCAATAGGTTGGTTGCAGATACCTACAATCACAAACCGCCTCCTACCCTTCTGCCCATCCTTCCCACCGAAAGCTTACCCAGGATGAGGGAAGAGAAGCTTCTCAACCTCTCTTCTCCAATCTATGACTGAGGGAGCTGCAAATCCCTGAGATAGCCTCCTGGCTATGAAACAGCTTAATCCGCACATGCACATAATGGCTTCTGACATCCGAAAGCAGAAGGGCAAATTACGTAGAGAAGCCCTGGGCGGGCGCACGAGAACGGAGGCTTTGCCGGAGTTGATGAAATCTGGGAACTGGCCTGCCTTAGGGCAAAGGCTCCTATCCTAATACTAACCGTGGTACCACCATGTAGCAATAGATAGATATTATCATAGTAATAAGGTCAATATCAATCCGTCTCTACTACTGTTTCCTCCACTCAATTTGCCCCCGAGTCCATCTACTCTACCAGCAGCAGCACAATTATGTCGGCTTCTAGCGAGCGAGGCTACTGTAACCCAAAACAACAAGGTGGAAGCATCCTGATTGAGGAGTCGCAGGGCATTCAGGAGGCGGTGAAACAGAAAAAGCCTGGAAGGCTTGTCGGGTCAAAGGACAAGAAGCCTCGCAAGGCGAGAGTGAAGAAGGCTGGTTGGTCCACCAGAAGAGAAGTCGGGTCAGAGAAGAGTAGTGGAGATGAGGTGACAAGGCAGCAAAGGCGTCAGGGATATAGGAGTATGCTATTATTGCTATGCGCTTGATAGGTTAGCAGCTTTCACTTTTACTCTAGATAATAAATCCAACAGCGAGGAATCCGGGTCATTTAAGTAAACTGGATAATAAGGGATGGTCAGAGGCCTAAATTCTATGATAGTTATTCCAAGCACGGATACGCGATTGTCAGTTCCTTCAGCCATCCAGAGGGAATTCTTATGAATTCAGATGTGAACGCGATCATGCTTACTGTAATCCTCATAAACTCACTGACAGCATCATTCTACTAACACATATGGGACTCAATGTTTCAAACGATCAAATTGACTGGAAAGCAGACAGGCGACGAGTCGGTTTATAAGGATCAGAGATCGGACTCATAATCATCCTTTTTTAGAGGGCATGCACGCTCATCCTATGCATCGGACACAAGGCCCTAGATGATGAAATTGGTTGAGGTTCTCCGGGAAAACCACGATATCCTATATTGTTATTCCTGACGACGACTATGATAATACCGATTTGGAAATATCTTCTTCTTTATTGGCTCTGCATGCTCTACATCGTGAAGCTTGACTCTAGGCGATTTGTTAGGTAGAGAGTTCAACGGTTGCTAAGGGACCCTAAGTCTTATTATTAGTGGTAACTAACATTGGTTGGAATGTGTTTTTCACGCTTATACCAAAAGAATTTAGCGAGTGTCCTATTGATTCCTTGGAAATTGGGTGATGATATCTAGATGCACATCCCCAATCTTTTCTTCAGGTACTAGCTATAGGCATCAGTTACAGCAATTGAGTTCTTTCCAACGTGTCTTAATAGTAGCTACGTGTATTTTGTGTCGGGGCACCAGGTTCCCTGGGATTTTGCATGGGCTTTTGCAATGAATCCCGAGTCAACAGCGCCAGGTGCGGCACGTGATGACATAATGAAATCGGTCTGCGCAAATAGGCGGTCTTCAGAGGATTCCTACCATCATCCCTTAGATCTATCTACAAATAATGCGTTAATACTGGTCGCTCTGGCCTTATTGCTGGAATTGATGCCTGGTGTCCGAAAAAAAAGGGGACGTGCGAATAACGTCAGCCCAAAAAAAAAAAAAAACTTCAATCGTAGGTCCTTGTTGACAATAAATAATAAGGCCTCCTCCACCGCTACATATCTAGATATTGTGTATCATACAACTATATCATATGATACTACTTATCGTAAGTTAGTTCTAACTATGATGTAGTACATATCCATACCTGTAGTTACTAGGTGATGCTCTCTAGCAAGAATTCGTGGAGTGTCTTTTTTCCTAATCTCCGACCGGAATACCTTCCTGCACTTCTTCTCCCTTTCACATACTGCCGGGCATGTCGGGTCCTAATTTACACAACGCTCTCCTCCGTCCTCCAATTATTCAGATCCTGCGCGCTGTAGGCTATCACTCCACGCGCCCCTCCGTGCTGGATACCCTTGCAGATATCGCCGCCCGATATATCCTGCTTCTCGCTTCATCCACAGCTGGCCACGCCACCAACAGTCATCCAGATGACCCAGTCCCGAGTCTAGACGACATACGTTTCGCGCTTCAAGACACAGGCGCACTGCGTCCACAGATGAGAGATGCAGAAGAGCAAAGACGTGAAGAAGAGGACTTACGCGGCCTGGATGGGTTCCTAAGTTGGTTCTCTGGACCGGTCAATCATGAGATTCGGCGCATTGCCTGCTTTTTACCAAGCGAAGGAGATGTGATCGATGCCGACTCTCTCGAGAAAGAGGACTTCCTTACAGCACTAAAAAAGAAGCACAGCAAGACTGGAGAGGAGTCACGGTATGCTGGAACGATCCTGGGGAAGAGTGGAGACGAGCACCCTATTATCGTCGAGGGCGGCCTAGCGACGAGCATCGACGATTGGGGCACTCAGATCAAAGCCAGGGCAAGCTCAGTCGAGAGCATATCATCCTTCATGAGCAGCGCTCCGAGCAGTCTGTCTGATGCGGAAGGAATGGATATATAATGTGGCAAACACTTCGCTGAGCTCGCCGAGGATGGATTCCACACAGCATGTCCTAACAACGTACTCTCCTATGGAAACCGAATGGATTTCAAGCGCACACTGGGAATGAGCAACCCGGGGTGGTGAGGTGCATCTTCTCTACCCCCACTATATACATATTTACAGGTTATCAGCCTTCGGAGAGGAGCACAAAGCAACGAACTACAGGCACGCCGACGACATTCAAACCGAGGACATAATTTTGAGAGAATGCTGCTTAACACCCACGATTCACACTAGATCCATGGCGGTCGTATTCAAAACAAAAACGAGAAGCCCCAGTCAAGACGTGAAGGAAGATTGCCACGAGCTGTGCCGTGTCTGATCAAAGGTTTCTTTTGAGTACTCGTGAACTAGAAGAGGTGGTGAACATACTGCTTAACGACAGTCTTGACGACGTAATGTACTATGCATACATAAAGGCCTTTAGAAATGACATATGCATCATCAGTAATTAGATCAGTAGCAAATGATATCTATCAGCCTTTAATAGTTGATTATCTTACCTTAATACATAATGAATCTGTAGGATGATATCGGTACCTAAAAGCTCCCCAGGACACTATAGAGCCGCATTCAGCTCCCGTAATCATCCAAAGTCACCCAGCTGTCAGAGAAAAAAAAGATTACTCGCATCTTTCGTTTTCTAATTACTCATTCGTACGGAATGAAAGAATGGTCTTCTCCTTCACTCTTCCTACTACGTCTCACCTGTCTTTTCAGGCGTACCTCTCTTCCAGTACACACCCTTCACTTCCACAATCCGCATCAACTGCACGACACGCGCTCCGGTTAGAGTTGAAGGCGCACAAGCATCTGACTCGCCCGGAGCGTGAAAACCATCTGCAAACTGTCCTAAACGCTTTGAATGATTATCTGCCATACCTCCTTGCCATCTCCCACGGTTTGAGTGGGAAGACTGTCAATGGGGAGGAAGTGGACATCACCCTTCGCGAAGAGATACAGGTCGAATGGCGCCTAACCTTGACGTCCAGCTCATCCGTATTGAGGGACGTGCTGGATAGCGGACGTATTCGAGGCCATGGATTGGATTTCGAGCTCGCATTCACGATGACCACCTTAGGATACGTGCTGAACGGGCTGGCGAGGACTAGAGTTCTCCAGACGATGTATGCGTCTTCTACTCCATCAACCGAGGAGCGTACCGCTGCTGTTCAGACTGCGACTCGACACCTGCTGCAGGCCAGCGCGGTACATTTATTCATAGCATCTTCCCCATCCTTCTCCAACCTCAGTCTCGTTGGCAGAACGGTCGTGCCAGACCTCGAACCTGGAACACAATCCGCACTTTCCACACTGGCCCATGCTGAAGCAACACTGCTTGCTGTCCTGAAAGATGACGCCTACACTTTTACGTGTATCCAGTCCCGCAATCCGCAGGACAAGGAATGGATGATTCGAGCACCACAAATTCCCAAAGTGCGGGCACTACTATTTGCGCGGCTGTGTGTACGCAGCGCTGAGTACGCAGAACAGGCTGTTGCTGGGCTCGGGGTCATAGGGGCTGCTGGAAAGAGTCGTGCTTCCGGGAAAGTAGACGAGGATCTGATCGAGTACGTGCAAAACCTGAGCAAGGCTGCGCGTGCAAAAGCGTGCCGGTTTTTTGCCGTGGATGCCGAATTAGCAGGCAAGGTTGGAAAAGCGATCGCCTGGCTGAGGACAGGGAAGGGGACTCTGGGTTTCAAAAGTTTGCTGGCTGATGAGGAAGGCAATGGAAAGAGTAAAGGGGGCCTAGCTACAAGGTTGAAGAGAGACTGGGCGGAGCGTAGAGAGGAGCGAAAGTTGGAAAAGGGAACTACTGGGGGAAACCAAGCGGAATTGGACTGCAATGACGCTGGCTTGGAGGAATACAGAGTCCTTGACATGTTGGAGACAAAATGGGTGAAGATGAACGATACAGTAAGTCCACCAATATGTCTACTCTTTGGATGATTGAAATAGCTTCTAACGCCTGGAGAGATGAACACGCAAGCGATCCCTCCATCAGCGCCACTCGTTTCAGAGCTGCCGTCCGGGCGAGACATTCATACACCTCCTAGCCCATATATTCCTCCATCTCTGCACGAGGACCAGTTGATCCGTATGCGCGCGATGCCTTCGGCCGATGATCCTTCAGAAAACGAGGTACATAATTGTGATGAGGTCGAAGAACCGGGGAAAGCATACCCTAGAGCATCTCCGGGTTCTAGAAACGCGGCAAACGATAGTGCCTACTATTAACGGGACACGTCAAAAGTCACTTGCGATATGCCATCAGGATACCCCATGTATGAGTGAATGATTTTCGGTTCATGCCTTTCCATATTAACTGAGGTAGTATAAACCACCAGGTTGCCCGATACAGTGGCCGGGGTCACATATGATATATATGTACGTTAATTTCTGGATAGCATACACGGCAGGACGAACAGAGGACCTGGGGAGTGCAACAGGCCGAAGTCCGCATTAACTAGGAATCAATGTAGTCTCAAGTATCTATACTGAACCCTGCTACTCGATTCTGTCCCATGTGTGGTAAACGGATCCCCCATTCGTATATATCTGTGTTGGGAAGCTCTCCGCTCTGGGTCCTTCATTGGAAACTTTCCTTGTTGGCCGAAGGTGCTCTTTTTCCTCACTCTTCTTCTCTCCCACCGTGAATATTTAATATACATTATCAATTCCATCACCTATCACAACAGATCATAATGGTTTCTCTTCCGCGCCAGCCTTCGAGAAATAGTTCTTCTCCTCGAACAGGTAACCCTTGATCTTGCGGTCCTTGAGAAGCTCGAAGTATCGTTCTATCGAAAGAAAAATGGACAGTCAACGGCCCCAATACTGAAATAACCGAGAGACTTACCCCTTAGCTTCCCACACTTCTCCAGGTGATTGACTCCCTCTCGGTTATAACACTTGCCCAACTCCTCCCCAACTAGCCGTGCCATCATGCTGCGTACCCACTGTTCGCGGATGATCGCATCGCGGGCGTTGTGGATCGCGATGTTGTCCTCGAAGTCGACTCCATCGTAGGTGGGAGGTACGGTAGGTTTCTTCGCTAAGAAGGCGGCAGACTCGGGAGTCGGCATGGCTTGGTACGCTTTCTGTTTCTGTCCTCCTGAGGAAATGGGGAGAGAAATAATGGGATTTTTCGGGAGAACTCAGAAGGGATATTAATGGAATTACTCTGGTGGTCCGTGGAGTACTACCTCAAAATATCTAAGGTACTTAATGGTATGATAGGTTGGGTCTTGGCAGGTATTGCCCAAATACGGAAATTGCGTCTGCAGAACCGATCTACTTCACTACAGAGCAGATACAAGCCGTAATTTTGGAGCTTTCTGTGAGAGCTGTATTATATGGGCAGGAGCTCAATAGACAAGGCGAGAGTCAGGTGACCTTGAGAAATACTTTCTCCGATCCCACGCCGAGGTCAACCTTTACAATATTCACCGCCTTCACGGCAGAATACCCATAGAATAATTGACATACCTAACTAGGCCTAGGTCGGCCCTAGGTCTTACCATCCTTCACTAGATAAATGTACATAATCAGACTAGCGGTAGATGTGGGAAGGACAAGAATCAAGTTATATTTTTACGTGGTACCACATTTCCGTAAGGCATATGAACACTGATCAGTGCTTTGCCGCACAGATCGGGAGATGGCGTTTTATGATGAGAGACAACGCGCGATAGCCCCTTTTATAAAGAGCCTTCTATCAAAACGTTGCCTGCTAAGGGCCTCTTGGGAGGCCATAAAAAAAAATATCACGTGATCACGTGACATACTGGGTTCTCGGGGGTTCAATTTCCATCCTCTCACCAAAATCACGTCCTGTTTAATCAATAATAACTCAGGCCCGCGACGCAGAATTAAATTTTTCAAAGCAACAATCTGTAGAGTAACCAATTTTCTTCAAAAGGCATTTCAGAATCTTTATTTCATGGGTTAGGGTGGCGTTATTATTGTTGGCGTTGTGTTGGTTTTCAGGGCAAGTTTTAAGATTCCGCCACCATATAACGTAAAAGGACTGTTCTAGATTCTAATTCGGAAGTTTGTTTATGTATCGATAGAACTGCATATATTAAACATGTAAGAAATTAGAAGTAATGTAAACGGCTGCTGAGATGGGTGGGATAAAAGGTTGGGTTTTGATCGAGACATGAAGCTGGCCAGGAGACCGGGACTCCAGATAGAGGCAGATACTACTTCATCTCATTAACTAAGTCTATCTATCTATGGACATGCAAGGTATGCTCGGGTTGATTCTAAATATCACTGTCACCATAAATAAACTGGGCCCGAGTGCATCCGCAAGCTACTAGTCACCCTGTGGCCTCTCTCACTGCACGAACCTTCTCGCTATACTCAATGCATGTGGTAATCTATAAAAACCATCCCCTCCAATCCTCGTCGATGCACCCCCCGGGAACTTATTTCGATGCTTCTAAATCTACAAGAAGCTGAGCATCATGTGGCGGCGATAGAAGTCGCTCTTTGGAGAAAGAACATAGTCGCACTTCGTCTTTTGTTCCGTTGGGAAGTTCGGTTGATCGTTTCGAGTCTTTGGAAGCCTCAAGTTGGGCAGCTTGTTTTGTGGGTCACAGGCTCTCTACAGGCTCCCACAGTCAACATTGATCAGCGCTACAACTTTCGAGGCTTGAGTTGCCTTCCTACGAACTACCTGTCTCTTAAACATAGCTTTGATGGAAAAATGTTTACATGCTTCTTAATAAAGCATAGCCTGCCGTTGCCGTTGGCGGTATGTCATTGCTTTTGATCCATCCCCGTATGAGCTTCGATGAATCACTACCCTCAAAGTGCAGCTTCAGAATGAGGTTTTTTAATGTCTTCTCTACTTGATACAACCGTTACGCAGCTTCTCATATACGTAAATTGGGGAATAATAGGTGTAAATAGAATGTCAAACGATGGACAGGATTATTAGACCATTAGTATCATGTTTATTAGTACTATACTAAGCGAGCCTCTTTAGTAATCCCATAGAGTACTGATGCAAATAGACCGGGTATGGATAAATAAGCAAATAATTCGTGAAAGGTCACATTGCATCAACATGACATCCCCAGGAATTAATTTATGGAGGCATCCGATCGATCAATGGGGAAGCACAGTTCCGGAAATTGTCGGAAATGAATGGTACGCTCCATTATAGAGCTTAATAAGCCGGCCCTTGTTAGGCGTGGGTGGCGACAACCCAGACCGGTGGCCCTTAGTGACTCTATAATCAAGGGAGTTTCGGCACTGCTAAGTTTTGAATGACATTATTGGTGACTTGGACCAAAGGGTGGTCTCGATCCCTAGGTAAGACAGGTCATATTTGTCATTTCGGGATGAAATGAAAGTTAAGCGAACATGGGGCGAACCAGTATTCCACCCAGATGCGGCGATCCAGATATAAAGACATAGGTGATTTTGTATTTAGAAGGGGAAATAACCGTCAGTTAACTGCACTCTTTTCGAGGTGGTAATCAACTGAGGTGAGCCGCATGTGATACAAACAGCTTCTCTCTGGCAGTAAGCGGCTTGTCTGCGTAATTTTTATAGCAATTCAGCTAAGCCAATGAAAATGTTTTGGCGACCCTATGGTCTTCTCAATCATCCAAGATTTCAATATAGTGCGTAGCGTCACTCCACCTTCATTGGGCCATTCCAGTGGTTCGCGGCGCGGGTTCTCGGAAATGAGGCCTCGGGAAGGTGCTTCCCTCATTGACCCCCAACTCGACGACATTGGGCAGCTTCCTCCGTAAATCTACATGACTGGCAAGTCTTCAAAACCTACTTATAGTTATAAGTATTTTTTTTAATTCAGAGATCTTGTACCATTGCCAGAAACTGTAGCAATGCGTTGTACCACCAACCACGTACCACGTCACAGGTCCCATGATAGGAGAAGTTGTATCTTGGACAAGAGGCATGATCTTCAGCCTGAGATAGATAAGACCACTAAGATACAAATATATAATAATTTAAGTCACTCGCGATAGTTACAACAGCGCTAGACTCATTATGCTCCCATAACGATTAATGGAATCACTTATTAGTGAAAAAGTTAGCAAGATATGAGCATGGTTAACGGCTCTCGACATGTTTGAAGGGTCGTGATTGGTTGCGTGTATCTAGAAGGCGGTTTTCTGGATTCAATCGTAGAGAATATGTCATAGAACCAAGTTAATAAGTTACATAAAATAGCTCTTGAAGACCCTGGAAAAAAAAAGGCAATATCATCAACTAGCTCTATAGGGGTAGGCGTGAAGAACAAAACAAGACTTTTCTAAAAGTATTCGTACTAAAAATAATTATAGTATGTCTGACGTGACATCCCGGTCAGCGAATCAAATTTAGTGTCACACGTGACTGCCATGGTACCCGAGACTTGAATTGAAAAACATTCGAGAGGGAATAAAAATAGATATGTATTAAACTGTAAACCCGTTGAGATTCTTGATGAACACATTATTTTCGAGTCCTTAGCTCCTTTTAAGCCATTCTTATTATGTACCTAAGCGATCTAGCAGTAAAAGTTAGAATTTGATGTCGTTAGCTCAGGCTTACCTAAAATCGGCGCCCGGTACTCGGTACATACTAGGCCGCTACCGTACCATGTGGCTTTTCCGGGTTGCCTGGCGATGTAGACCACATCAACACTTATCATTATTGGCGCACCAAAGCATTTACGCGTTTCGATCACTCTGGTTGAATAACGGCTCCGTCAGACAGTCCGCCTTGAGGATATTTCAGATTTGTTTATGCAACCATTTCTACTGTTGCTCTAGATACCGAATTTGATTTTGATACATGACGCCTCTCGTTGACCCGACACGAAGTTCTCCCGCTTTAAGACACCAGACAAATCACAGGCATTTTCGAACGACACAGAAGCAG
This sequence comes from Pseudotulostoma volvatum, assembly GCA_019804575.2. Lineage (NCBI taxonomy): Eukaryota > Fungi > Ascomycota > Eurotiomycetes > Eurotiales > Elaphomycetaceae > Pseudotulostoma > Pseudotulostoma volvatum. The sequence goes on from JAHQZX020000920.1 coordinate 14,361, forward strand.
GCTGTGAGCTATACCATTGTCGGGCGTTTGAGGGGACGCTTGTCGCGGCGTTCGCGGCTGACCTTGTCGGATTGTCACCATTTACGCGATCCCGGCATCCGGGAAGGACGCGGGGTTCTATGAAAGAGAATTAAGACTGTTTAAATAGAGAAGGTGACTATGGCTCAAGGTGGCGCGGGAAATATAAAAGTGGTGGTGAGGGTACGACCCTTCAACTCGAGAGGTCGGTGTTATAAGAAGCCCACGTTCTTCTGGTCGAGAAACCGCTGACTTGGGCCCATGTCCCAGAGATTGAAAGAAGCGCAAAATGTATCGTTCACATGCAAGGAAATCAGACGGTCCTCTTACCACCACCAGGCGCGGATGAGAAACTTCGCAAAGGAGGCGCTAAGGGTGCTGTGGAGGGACCTAAGCCGTTCGCATTTGACCGGTCGTACTGGTCGTTCGACCGAAATGCACCCAATTATGCGGGCCAGGAACATCTCTTTAATGACCTTGGTGTGCCCCTGTTGGATAACGCTTTTCAGGGTTACAATAACTGTATCTTTGCCTACGGCCAAACTGGCTCCGGCAAATCGTATTCGATGATGGGCTATGGCAAGGAGCATGGCGTGATCCCAAACATCTGTCAGGAAATGTTTAAACGTATATCGGTTCTCCAAGCAGATAGGAACCTGATTTGTACCGTTGAAGTTTCCTACCTTGAGATCTACAACGAAAGAGTACGCGATTTGCTCAACCCGGCTACTAAGGGTAACTTGAAAGTCCGAGAGCATCCGTCAACTGGGCCCTATGTCGAGGACCTTGCCAAACTTGTGGTGCGTTCATTTCAAGAAATTGAAAATCTCATGGATGAAGGTAACAAGGCAAGAACCGTTGCTGCTACCAATATGAACGAAACATCAAGTCGATCGCATGCGGTATTCACCTTGACCCTAACACAGAAACGTCACGATGCGGAAACTGCCATGGACACCGAAAAGGTATCTAGAATCAGCCTGGTGGACCTGGCAGGCTCGGAAAGAGCGACGTCAACTGGGGCAACCGGCGCTAGGTTAAAAGAGGGGGCAGAAATCAACCGTTCTCTCTCTACCCTGGGTCGTGTTATAGCTGCCCTCGCCGACCTGTCCTCGGGAAAGAAAAGGAACAACTCGATGGTACCTTATCGTGATTCGGTCTTGACATGGCTGTTAAAGGACTCACTTGGAGGAAATTCCATGACGGCAATGATTGCGGCTATTTCACCTGCGGATATCAACTTCGAGGAAACTCTCAGTACGTTACGATATGCGGATTCGGCAAAACGAATTAAGAACCATGCGGTAGTTAACGAAGATCCGAACGCGCGGATGATCAGGGAGCTCAAGGAGGAGCTGGCTCAGCTAAGAAGCAAATTGGGAATCAATGCCGCTGCTGGTGGTCCAGGTGCTGTTGCAGGGCCTGTTGAGGATATCTATCCTCCGGAAACCCCTCTTGATCAGCAAATAGTGTCTATTGCGCAGCCAGATGGCACTGTCAAAAGGGTCAGCAAGGCGGAGATCATTGAACAGTTAAATCAAAGTGAGAAGCTTTACAAAGACCTCAACCAGACTTGGGAGGAGAAGCTACAAAAGACCGAGGAAATCCATAGGGAACGCGAAGCGGCTCTCGAGGAGCTGGGTATCAGTATCGAGAAGGGCTTCGTGGGTTTGAGTACACCAAAAAAAATACCACATTTAGTCAACCTGAGCGATGACCCCCTTCTGGCTGAGTGTCTCGTTTACAACATTAAGCCAGGCAAGACCCGAGTTGGGAATGTGGACCCTGAAAATGTTTCTGAGGTTCGATTGAATGGATCGAAGATCCTTCATCACCATTGTACATTTGAAAATGTTGACAACGTTGTAACAATTGTCCCTAGCGAAGGCGCCGCAGTCATGGTTAATGGGCTGCGTATCGGCAAGCCAACTCGACTACGCAGTGGCTACCGGATCATCCTCGGTGATTTCCACATTTTCCGTTTCAACCATCCCGAGGAAGCTCGAGCAGAACGAGTGGAGCAGAGTTTGCTCCGTCACACTGTAATGGCAAGTCAATTGAGCTCACCTGCGGCGAACAGAGGCCATGATCGGGTAATGAACAAAGTAGTATCGGAGGCTGATGCCGACTCAGGCGGGGCTGCATCTCCTATGCCGCTCCAACGAGGCCGTGACACCGACTGGTTCCTCGCTCGCTGGGAAGCTGCTAGCGCGATATTAGGCCCTGATCAGAAGATTCAACATTTAACGGACGATGAGTTGGATACTCTTTTTGATGATGTACAGAAAGCGAGAGCAGTCCGTCGAGGTCTTGTCGAGAATGAGGAAGATTCGGATTCGCTGAGCTCATTTCCCGTTCGCGATAAATATATGTCTAACGGCACGATCGATAACTTCTCGCTCGATACCGCCATCACTATGCCTGGTACTCCACGACAGAACGATGATGATGAATTAAACAACGAGACTTCTCTAGAGGCGACACGTGATGATATGCAGCGCCAATTAGATAAACAAAAAGAGGGATTTCAGGAGAGCCTAAGGGCTGCTGAGGCTTCATCAAACCTTGATATAGAGGAGCTACGCTCGGAAAAAGCACGTATGGACGAGGCGCTCGATTCTGTGAAAGAAGAGTTTGAGCGGCAATTGAAAAAACAGAGGGAGGAGTTTGAGTCACAGATAAAGGAGCTAGGCCAGCCAATTACGAAGGTCTACGAGAATGGATTTACCAAACTTAAACCGCGGGAGATTGAGATTGCAAAGTCTGTGTTCACTCACTGGTCACAGCGGAACTATGTCCGCATGGCTGAATTTGTTTTACAACATGCGTCTTTGTTGAAAGAGGCTCAAGTGATGAGTCGAATAATGGACAAGGAAATTGTATTTCAATTTTCCATTATCGACCATGGTCATAACATGGCTTCCTCATATGATTTGGTTTTGAACGGCATCTCGGGCGAAGACGATCCCACCTTAGATGGGGCGAAGAAACCATGCGTCGGGGTTCGTGTGATTGATTTCAAACACAGTGTCATCCATCTCTGGTCGATCGAAAAGCTCCGACGTCGGCTTCAAGTTATGCGCCAGATGCATCAATATATCGACCGGCCCGACTATATTCAACACTTTAAATTGGAGAATCCTTTCTCGGAGTCGTGCTCGGCTCAGTACTCTTTTGTGGGGGATGCTGATGTTCCTTTAACTGCTGTCTTCGAGAGACGTGTCCAAGATTTCTCCGTTGAAGTAATCTCCCCCTATACTCAAAGTGTGATTGGAATAATCAGACTGTCACTAGAACCTTCCTCCGCCCAGGCACCTTCATCAACGCTGAAGTTCAACGTAGTGATGCGAGATATGGTTGGTTTCGCCGAACGTGAGGGTACAGACGTCCATGCACAGCTGTTCGTTCCGGGCGTTTCCGAGGAAGGTGGCGCCACAACGACTCAAATGATCAGAGCATTCGATGAGAACCCGGTTCGATTCGAGAGTGTTCATAGTATGAGCTTGCCACTGTCTAGCCCGCGCACCGTCTCACTGAAAGTGTGTATCTACGCTCACGTCACGGCAATGCATCTAGACAAACTCCTCAGTTGGGATAGTATGCGGGATTCATCCGAGATCGCTTCGCGAAAACGGAAGACCCCCCGAATCGCAGAAAGTGAATTCTATTCCGAGGAGAGACACGACGTATTTGCAAGACTACAAATCCTTGAGCTTGCAGAGACAGGTGAATATTTGCCTGTCGAGGTTGTACAACATAGCCACCTCGATATTGGGACATATCAGCTTCACCAGGGACTTCAACGACGAATCGTCGTTAATCTGACGCATAGCTCAGCGGCGAACTTCCCTTGGGATGATATTACCAATCTTCGTGTTGGATCCCTTCGCCTGCTTGACCCTTGGGGGAAGATTCCAAACCAGGACCTCCAAACAGTTGACATCTTATTGAAGTTGGTACAAGAACCGATGGTTAGGGATAACGCAGATGGAACGTCCAATGTTACGATTACCGGTCAATGGGACTCTAGCCTTCATAATTCATTGTTACTCGACCGTGCCACCGCCGATAAGTATCGTGTGCAGATATCGCTACGCTGGAACCTCACCTCTTCCCGTCTGCAGGATCCGATCACATTCGAACTTGGTCAAACTCTACAAATCCTCAGTCGGAGTTATGTCCGCCCGCAATCGATGTTCAAGCAGTTCTGGGGCTCAACGCGGGTAGTGCACTCGACCGTTGGCATGTTCTCCGTGGCTATTCGTCCGGTCTCTGCGAGACGGGCCATTGATCTCTGGCGCATGAACACACAAAATGATTACGTCAAGGGTGAGGAGCTTTTAACGAGCTGGTCTCCGCGGCAAGTTTCTCTCGTTCGTGACTTCGTCTCATCTCGCAGACGGAGACAACGTACAACTGAATTAGAAACAACTAGGGGCGCTTTGTCCGCAGAGAGCCTAGCTGTTACACCGGCCCGAGGCAGTGGCCGATCAACCCCATTACGAAACCAGGACCTTTCAGAACGTCAGAACAGACTGCTTCACAAGTATCTCAGCCTTTGGTCAATGAGGAAGGATCCTTCAGAGGCGATCCTTGTCAGTAGTAACACTGAACAGCCCGTAGAGGGGGCTCCACTTGCACAATCTATGAAAGGGTCTTCACTATCGGATCAATCCAGTGTGGTTTCGGATCCCGTCCCCACTAAACCCCGGTACATTGCAACAATTCAGACTATTCCCAAGAACCCGTCCGTTCTGAAATCCGGCTATCTTCTTACTCCCGATGATACTAATCGCCATTGGATCCGCCGTTTCGTTGAGCTTCGTCAGCCATACCTCCATGTTTATTCAGTCCCTGGCGGTGATGAGATTAATGCTATTAATCTACGACATTCGCGCGTGGATCATGACCCCGACTTTGCTCGTCTTTTGGACGGAAGTGCAACCCGCACCGACGGAAATCTCTCATCAAAGGGTCGTCCGAATATCTTCGCCGTCTATGCAACGCAAAACACATTCCTCTTTGCGACACGAACTGAGGCGTTGAAGGTTGAATGGATACTAAAGATCGATCAGAGCTATTTTAGCAACAATGGTAGCAACCGGGGCGTTCGTGGTAACTATCGGTAGTTGCCTATTGCGCTATCTCTTTCTTTATCGATCGTTCTTCTATTTCGTGTAATCTAGTATTCCGATCGGTCGTTCAATGAGTGGAAAAATTATTACCTCCCGCTAACCTGCTAAGTTCCGTGGTGGGTCTTTGTCTACGCCCACAACCCTGTCGACTTGTCCTTTTTCCCATATTCTGCCTTCTTTCATTTTCCACTTGGCTAGAGATCCAGTCTTTAACATCTTCTTCTCACCTTAACATGTACTTCTATTTCTGTTTGAGATACCCCTGTGATACGAATCTATGCCACTGTTGTGCTGGCTATTCTCATGTATATATTTTCATCTCTGGAATATTAATAGACTTGATGGCGGGACAGTATCGAATTCAGAAGCAGTCCCGCCAATTGTCGTCTATCATTTGTTGAAATATTCGCCTCATTCGGAATGTGAACAAACTCTCCTAAGCCAAGTCGAGGGATTTACCGAGTTTACGATTCATCAACGTTGGCCAGCACACTAGTTCTATGTAGTATGCTTCCCTCGAAGACCAGTCTGAGCGACTTTCTTTTGAGTAGCGTTTCGCTAAGCCCTTATATCAGATTGGAATGGTGCTTGGTGCTACTGTTTAGGGTTATCCTATCATATGCCCAACTTCCCCTGAAAAACCCAATCACGTGCCCCCCCTGCCAAATCCCCTCATTATTTTCTCAACGATCTTTCCATGTTTGTGCGGAACGTTTAGAGCATAATAACCTAATTCTTTCTGTGTGCCAGGTAAAAATATCCTAGTAATGTATACCACTAATGTAGAATAGATGGGGTATTCTATAGATATTCAATACTTATCATAGTGGCATTTAATGTCAGGCAAGAGAGCTCGGAAAGAAGGGTCTTATTATTGGTTAGAAAGAATATACTGCTATGCATGCATGTCTTACTACTACTCATACGTATACCTGGTCGAATTGGTTTTCCATTCCGATTCTTGGAGCCGGGATTTCACTAACCTTGCCATCCGGTAATGACCTACGGCATCAGTATATATTCGGGGCGGGCTTCTTTGCACGCGCGTGCGTCCATAGGGCTCAATTCCCTATGCGATGATGGACTCCTCCTCCGTGCTATATATCTGCCCGATGAACCCGGGGTTCATGCGAGCGATGCTAAATGTGGATCAAGTTAACGTTGGTGTATATTGCTGGTATTCTATAAACGAAAGAAGAAAGAACTTAGATCAAGGGCCCGAGTTACCGAGTCATTCATTATAATATCATAACTGTGATAACTAATGATAGCGAGATCTTCTTCGGAAACGGGGGGCAAATGCGGGGAAGTACGATAGTAGGATAGGGAAGGGAGGGATCTGACAGGTAAGCGTAAGCTGGGCTGGCTATAATAATCTTCTTGCCTTTTAGGGTGGGTAGGGTTAGGGTGCCTTCTCCAACTCCGGAAATCAGCTCTTCTCCGAACCCTGTCATAAGGATAAGGATGGATGGATGTATTTCCATCGGCCGTACGTGTGTTCAAGATCGACATGAAGCTTCAAGATTTCTAGGGCTAGGGCCATACCCGTGATATAGATATAGTTATAGTTATATAACTATATATCTAGTATAGTGAAAATAGCAGACCAGTTCGTTAGTGCTGCTGGGGGTGGTTCATGTACAGTACAGTACATGTACGTACATTGGCGCTCCAACAACTACCAGCAGCCGTCTAGGTACTTTTATGTATCTTATATAAATGTCTGTTATCTGGGCCTTGCCTTTAGGGCTGGCTATTTCGAGACGCAGCTTAAATTCCTTAACTCAGAAATCCAGATTTAATCTTCTATTCAATGCAAGATTGGAGTATTATTGACATCCAACTTGAGCATCCCCCCCACTCCCGAATGAGCCATTCACTCATTTCTTATTATTCTGGCTGGTTGTATGATCGACATCTAGCAACATAGTTCTATACCGTCCGTTTTTGCACTTTTGCATTGTGAACCTTTAGCCAACGTACATACTGTTATATACTACATACTTGCATCTATGGGTTGATCGACAGTCCCAACAACTTGGGAGAAGCTTCATCCCATAGTATGATACTTAAATTTATTTCCGTTACCATGTCGGATTCCGTTGATATCTATTTCCGGGGGGGGGGGAAGGGGGGTGTTGGTGAGTGTTATTGGACTGTGCTCAAATTCTTAATTGGTGAATCAGGAGTCAACGTACGTTCGGGGGTTCCCGAATCGAACCCAGATGAATGGAAAATACAAGATGACTATGAGCACTATATACTTATACTATATATAAAATGATCATACCCCCAGATCTCCTGGGTGCTAAAAGTCATGGAGTAACGAGGAGATTTTTCACTTCAGGGATCCTTCATTCTCATTCCCTAGACATTTGCCCTGGTCACTTCTCTCATCAATTTGACTTTCCAATCCTAAATTAGTCCGTGGTGACTTCTTTCGACCTCTTGTTGTCGTCAAAGCACCGTGCTCCATTATTGAACAGTTCAGGTCTGGAGAAAACATCATCCGGAAGGGTTTCATGCAAAGATGCTGCTCTACAATGTTTTCCCGTTGGCAATCGGAGTGATGTCCATCCTGGCTGTGTACGCATCTAATCCAGAGAACACACTCCAGATGGCACTCCATACCGACTTCCCCGACCCAGGATTCGTCCGGGCTGCCAATGGCGATTGGTATGCATTTGGCACGAATGGCAACGGCAAGCGAATACAAGTAGCCCGATCGTCTAACTTTGAGAACTGGACTCTACTCGATATTGAAGCGCTGACAAGCCTCTCGCCCTGGGAGACCGATGCTAATCATTGGGCGCCCGACGTGAGAAGACGGGTTGGTACCAACCATTATTTTCGTTTGGGACATATCAATAAAAACTGACCAATCTCCCTGCCTGCTAGAACGATGGCAAGTATGTCATGTACTATTCCGCCGAAGCCAAGTCAGGGAATGGCCACCATTGCATTTCGGTAGCAGTGTCTCAGAATATGGATCCCACCGGGCCGTACATCCCACTATCACAGCCGTTCGCCTGCCCCTTGGATCAGGGCGGCGCGATCGACCCATCCGGTTTCCTCGATAGAGATGGCCGCCGCTATGTCGTGTACAAGGTGGACGGGAATAGCATTGGCAACGGTGGGGACTGCAACAATGGCATTCCACCACTGAAGTCGACCCCAATCATGCTGCAAGAAGTAACCGAAGACGGTTTCACCCAAGTCGGGCCACCGGTTCAGATTCTCGACCGTGATGCGAGCGATGGCCCCTTAGTCGAGGCTCCAAACCTCATCTTGCACGGAGATACCTACTTCCTCTTCTACTCGACACACTGCTTCACCGACCCTACCTACGACGTCCGGTATGCAACATCCAAACTGATTACCGGGCCTTATGTCAAGCCCACAGCCTCCTGGATCGGTGGCGGGATCTATGGAGGTGTGAACCTCACTTCACCGGGAGGGGCCACTGTGAGCGTGTCTGGGGACAAGATTCTCTTCCACGGTTCTTGCGATGTTGGGAGATGTATGTACGAGGCTAGAATTGGGATTGCGGGTGATGTGGTGACACTTGATGCCTGAGCGTTCGGAGATTTCAGACTTTTTGTCCATGTTTTTTTCTGCTCTGTTCCTGGAAGAGGACCAGTCGTACTCTGAAGGGTTTTCCGCATTTCCATGTATCATAATGGGGGCACTCTGTGGAAACGGAGAACCGCGGTCCTGCGATCGCACTGTCATGTACATACATACTATTCTACATATGATACATACTAGTAAATAAGTTAGACTCCAGCGTTCGTCTCGACTCATCGATTTCGCGCTCCTGGAGACCGATCCATTTGATATATGATTCGACATGGTTACCAAGTGGTAGTCGCAACGTACGTTCTTTCTCTGTGATTCGCCCATCCATTCCAAGCTCAACCGGAAAACCAACCAGACTTAACTCAATTCAAGTTTTTTTTTTTCTTTTTTTCTTCGGTTAACATCCTTCATGCACTAGAAGAAAGAAAGAAGAAGAAACCATTGACGAACTCGGAACCTTGGAAGATCTTCCAGAATGTCTGAAGAAAAGCTTCCAACCCAATCAAACAAAGAAATGCCCTGCTTTTGTTGACCCGAATCCGATTCAATCAATCAAGGGAAGGGTTCATCTCGTTCCCATTGGAAAGCGCTTACTTGTTTATCTATCCATCCATCGATAACGATAAATTGCCAACTTTTCTAGGTCCTTTTTCTTTCAACAGCCAAGCAACCTGAAAATGGGGCTAAAAAAACAAAGAGAAAGATTAGGAGAGGTTACCTAAAGCAACGAAGTGGCATGAGATCAAGGAAACAAATACTAACTATACCGTACCTAGTATATACGACTAGGGCCTATACTTAATATATGATAGGGCAACGGGACCAGAAGCAAGGTAATAACGCTATGTGTAAGGAAGTATATGAAAATATCGGATAAGCTTTTGGACATCATGTCCAACTTTCGGTACTTGAATCGACAGAAAAGCCAGGTTCTACTGATCCAAATGCCTGGGATCCTACATCCATTCCTACATAACAATAAACGCCTCCGGGAGAGAGAAAAAAAGATATGGGCCATTGCACAATAGGGAATGGCAAGAAAAAAGATTTCAAGATTTGAGAGGCCCTGTGTAAAAGGAGTCCTTGGCTGTAAAAAACCACTATAGATATAATGGGAACATGATGAGTGAAATATTAGAGATGATCTGATTTATATTGGCGATTTCTGTAGCCCACCATTAAGAACTGGGGAAGCCTTCGGGATAGTCGGTGCAAATTCGGCAACTTCGAACGAGTTAGGGCCTGGGGCAACTGAGTTGGGAGTGCTACAACCTTTCTTCATCCATTTCGGCGAAACATTTTATCTTTGCTTCTTTCCCCCCTATACGGTTTAAGAGCATCTATACAGTGGACTTGCAGTATGTAAGACATATATGTTGTGTGCACTATGGATACGGTGGAGAAGGGCGAGGTCGTACATATCGCTGTATTGGCACAGTACCAAACAAAAGCTTTCGGAGAATCAACAACCGAAACCCTAAATGATGTGGGATATGTCCTGGATGTGACTGGGATTGATGAGTATCATGTGAACTCGGCGTGAGCACATAAGTGACTCGAGTACAGGAATGGGATGGGTCACCGAAGCAAGATGGTATTTTGAATCGCCTGTCTGAAGAGAATCGTCTCGGCAGAGTGATTGTGAGCTACCAAAAAAGGCCGAAATGTTCGTTCTTAACCGAAGAATGCAGGTAAATTATCATCACACCCTAGTTAAGCGCTTCGTTGAGCCACTTTTCGAGTTTTTCGAGCACACGGAGCAATCGGCTCCGCCAATTGTCGTGGCCTGAGCTAGCTTGCTGTTCACTACCGTTCAGCGCTCCAGAGGCAGGCGCTGCACTAGTTGGCATCCCTAGACTGGTCTTGCTGGTCGCTTGAGGATCCTCGGGGCTATCAACACCGGCCACACTCACATCCGAGTGCAAGCCGGAGGGCTGCAAAGGGAGACGCATGGTCCCGTTGTTGGGAAGGGGTTTGAGCCCAATAGAATCACAGACCATGTTGTAAACCTCGATATTTTCTATAGATTAGTCAGTAATGAACGAGGAACCATTCATAGCGACGTACGGAATATATCAATGCGACTGTTGGGCTGGTGAGGAAACGCCGGCCCTCGAGCGACAAAGATGGCACGCATGAGGGGATGCTCATGATCGTATCCATGAAGACCTATCGGATGATAGATTTCTCCTGTCTCCGCTGCCTTCTTAATATCGAATTCGGCTCGATCAACAACTGCCCAACCGGCCTTTGGGATGATCCATATAGGAGCGATGCGTTCGTTATTCGAAAAGTGGTAGCGCTCCGGCATAGTCTCATGGGTGTATACTTCGATGCCATTAGGAAAGTTTTTGGCCTTTTCGGACAACTGTATCCAGAGGCTATGCAGGTCCTCTGATCGTTTGGGACGCAACCCACGGAGAGGCCACCCTTCTAGATGATCCACTAGGTCCATGTCAACAAGGTCTTCTAGCTGGACGAGGCGGTCGGTCGAGGTTGTGGCCATTCCATGATCTGACACGACAATGATATTAACTATATCTGTTAGATTGCGCGCTTGGATCCCACGGAGGAGGCCCGCAAGCATCCCGTCCACCTCGGCAATCGTGCTTCTTATTTCCGTGCTATTGGGACCATACTTGTGGCCGGCAATATCAACGTTCGGTACGTAGGCAGCTATAAATTGGGGGCGCCTTGCCTCCAAATAGCTTTCTTCACCAGGCAAATCCAGGAACTGTAGGATCCGGTCAGTTTTCCGGGGTAGCACTTCGAACTCATTAAATTCATCGAAAAAGGATGGATCGACACCGGAGATGTGAGCATCCGAGCCAGGCCACATGTGGATTGCACTACGCACACCTTGTTTCTCGGCTGTCACCCACAGTGGTTCGGCGTTCCACCATTTCGATTGTACGGTGATGGAAGATTCGATAACGAATTCCTCCTGGAACTCCGGATCCCAGAAGCTGTTGCCAACAATCCCGTGGCTCTCAGGGTATAGGCCAGTTACGAGGGTGAAATGATTCGGGAAGGTGACACTGGGGAAGCTAGGAACCATGTATCTTGGAGAAATCCCCTCCGCGATGAGAGAATTGAGGGTTGGCGTGAGCCCACGGTTAAGGAAATCCGCACGAAACCCATCGAGAGATATCAAAATGGTAGTGGGTGTAAAAAGGGCGGTGCCGTTTGACACTAAAGCCTTGTGGTGGATTGCCCGGTAATCAGCAGATGCTTTGTATGCGCCCAAGAGGAAGATGGAAAAGAGGACAAAAAAGCCCAACAATATGGGTATTAACCGGACACCAGATACCCGTCTTGACTAGCAACAGATCAATAGAGTGACCGCGGAGGGGATTCAGCAATTGCCATACCGCTATCATTCGAATGGCACTCAGTGACTGGCGATCAACCTCGGATGAAGGCGTACTACATTGGGTGCTCAAATCATCCCGGTAGCCCTCTTCGGCATCACACATCAAGCTGTCATCTTCGCGTGCTTTTCGCCGACCCCGCCTTCTGGCATCTCTTCTTTCCTGTCTCCGGCGTTTTCGCCGTTCTCTCTTCCCTATCCTGATGCTGCTGCGACTTGAGCTGAAGATCCTGCGCAGCCCATCAGCTGGGCCCCCCCGGGTAAGCAGCTTCTCGCGCTCCTCTTCCTCGTCTAGAACCGTTCGATCATGTTGTGAGAGCTCCAAAGTGGATCGGGAGAGTCGTAGGAACTCATCGTCCTCGGAGTCTGAGTCTTGGGCCGAGAGTGATCTCACTGAGGAGGTATCATCATCATAAGATGCCGGAGATAGAAGAATGTGATTTAGTCTAGAAGTCATGACAGATGATTCCGGTGAGTCGCTACCCATAAGAGGCTACTCCAAGAATACTGGCGTCAGTTCACCAGAGTTGAATATCCATGATATGTGGAATGAGCCCGTACCTCACTAGCCATTCAGGGCAGAATCCCGCTCTATCATATTCCGAGGCGCATCACCACTGTCAAGATGACAAATGCTACTCATATATAGATCAAGACAGTGAGCATACGGTGTCTATATACCAATGTAGACTCTGTAGCCCTCGGGTTCACAACCATGTAGAATAGGCGAAAGCCTCAACGTCGCCAACTTATTTGTTTGTTGGTTGAGCCATTTTCTGTTTCCGGGACACCATATCACGTGCGTTAGAATAAGGAGTCAGTTTAGTGCCTGAAATGTACATGTGATATCATTACATAGAATACAACCAGCAAGCTTACCTTAACTATGATAGTATCATCGCTCTTCACCACATTAATTAGCTACTTTCCAATCCAACCTTTCACACTCAAACAACGTTAGATCCTAATGGCCTTGGTCTTGCCAGCTATGGATTCGGCCGCAAAAAGCTATGTAGACCTTGATTTTTATAGCGTGCAAGATTTAATTTTGATAACAACTAATCAAAGATGGCACTCGAACTTAAGATGAAAGGTATCAGCAATGAGATCTACTGCCCTTACTACTTAGAACATACTTTGTTGGCTCATCTATCCTCTGGCACTTGCAGAGGCAGTTTATTAACTACCTCTTCCGCCTGCGGCTGGCTCAGTCCCAGGCTTTTCAGCAATCCAAAAAGTACCTTACATTTCATTTGTGGGCACCTACAAAGGTTAGAATAATCAGGAAATCGCCAGAAAACAGTCAACAATATCCAAACAGATTACTTCACAATTAGTAAATCATATAAGAGAAAATAGCGCTACTTTCGCGCTTTCCGGTTGTGAGCGCGCAGTGACTTGCGGGTGCCCTCCTGAGGACCTTCCTGCTCACCTTCCAGCTCGTCTTCCCAGGGATCTTCCTGGGCAGATCTTGAGCCCGCTGGCCGAGAAGACGCCGCGTTCATCACGGGGAATTGCTTCCGAAATTTGACGCTTGCGGACCCTTTTTGCCTTGCCATTTGCCGCCGGTGCAGAAGGTGCTGCCGTGGCTGTAGGCCTCTCTGGGCCCATCAGAGACGACCCTCTAGCTAGCAAGAGGGATTCCTCGGCTATTTCCTAGCTGAAACAGCTCAAACTCCACGAGTCTGAGTCCGGATAGACACTAGGGTACCATAAAAGCGTCACAGGGTAGGTCGGGATACCTATGCGAGACTTGTCGTTAGCCCTACTGCGCTCAAACTCCATGAATCTGGGGTACTATAACAGGGTTAGAAGGTAGGTAGGACCATCTGGACGCGCACCCCAGTATCATTCCCTCCTTTGGCCAGAGACCGCATTCCTCTAGTACTCGTTGGATTCCTTTGGGAGTCTTGATGATAGCGCCAGTTGAATCTGTGTGGGCATCAAACGTGGGCTGAGAGACAAGGACATTGTCCTTGTAATACCAGCCGCTTCGTAGAACAGGCTGCTACCCACCATCTCCTTTGTTCATTCTCAATGAGCGCAAAGTGTCTTCGGCATATACTGAATGGCTGGTTGCATTATCAAATATGAAGGCCAGCTCGTAACCAGGGTATAAAGCCTCGGCTATTGGTAAGGCTTTATTTAAAGTTTGATCAAGGAGGCTTCACCCATCCCAATAACCTTCTTCTTTCCCGTATTCGAAAAATTCCACTGCTTCACGAGGGACTCCCGAGCGTATTAACTCGTCCTGGCGCATGGGAGGGAGAGAAGAGAGATTGAGTCGCGACCAAGGCAAAAGGAAATCAGAAACCACAATACCCTTTCCCTTTCCCTTTGGTCTCAGAAATGTTCCATTATCCCCTATCCACGCCCGATGTCTTCCATCGTTTGCCCAAAATATACTTTCGTCATGCGTAATGAGGACGATTGGTCGGCGGTCAGGTCCTCCCATACTATAGTCTTTAGGATATTGCTTTGGCTTCACAGTTCCATCTGCGTTGAACTCGGCCATATAAGGAAGCTTATCTTGCAATATCCTAAGAAACTCTCTACGATATTTAACCACATCCTCACGCTCATGTCCATCAACAAAAACCCCCTTTGCAACATCCCTCCAAACAAACCCAAGCTTGTGAAGCCAAATTCGAGCTGTTCTCGATACGATAATTGCATTCTTAGACATCAGTTTATCCTTACTCGATTTGATAAGGTTCTGCACCTCTCGAGGTGAGCTGAACGAGTGTAAGAGGTCTGGACGATTTTCTTTAATGAAGTCACTGACAAATTTAGCGACTTCATAAGAATTCAAAGCTGTACGTATAGTTAGATACTTTTGACTCTTGACAATTAGGGCGCTTGTAAACTTACAATCACCTTGTGCCTTCGTAAAGTCTCGAACTGCACAAGAAACACCTTCATCCTCCAACAGACTCATAAACGTTTTATGTTTTCCTGCCTTGCTTTCCGGAATAACATAATTTCGCAGCCAAGAATTTTCCTATTACACAATTGTTCTCGCAATGCCACCATGCCTGTTGTAAGTCGCCGCAACCATCATTGCAAGCTTGTGGCGGGTCTTCTCCGTAGATTTCGGTTTTTGATTCTGTAGACGAATGAAGCTCCTGACCATCTCATGGCGACGGTAGAAATCACTGTTAGCAGCAAGAACATGGCCATATTTCTTAACCTGGTCTGTTTTAAGTTTCATTAACCGGTCCAAATCATCCAACCCTAAACGCCGCTTTCTTATTTCTTCCGTCTCTCCTCGTTCTAACTCAGATAGATTCGGACTCGGACCTGCTGTACTACAGGACTCTACAGGTCTTGCCTCTTGCGTTGCTTCTCGTTCTAATCCGGCTTGACTTGGGGAAGAAAACCTCCTTTATTACAATGCCCTACAGGCTTTAAAGAGATTTCAAAGTCTTTTTACCTTCTGAACATGCCTATAATGTTCAGCGTTTTCGAACCCTCCCGGCCGAGCTCACGTTCTTTTCGTCGCCGGCGTGCTCTGATTGACCTTGAACCGAATCCACGCAATAGTGGTTATTCGATATTTATTTATCAAACTGTATGTAAGAAACATATAATAGACAAACCCGTATGATGAAGCTCTCAATCCTTTCTCTGCTCCCTGTTCCCAGCTCAATGTCGCCTTGGAATCAGTAGAGGATGGATGTGTATCATTCTCCCGTGATTCCCCGGCTTCGAAACTCGACCCCAAGCTCGATTGGTCAGAGTCAGACTCATCAGAATCAAGAT
Source organism: Pseudotulostoma volvatum (assembly GCA_019804575.2). Taxonomy (NCBI): domain Eukaryota; kingdom Fungi; phylum Ascomycota; class Eurotiomycetes; order Eurotiales; family Elaphomycetaceae; genus Pseudotulostoma; species Pseudotulostoma volvatum. Next base: position 30,225 of record JAHQZX020000920.1, read on the forward strand.
CAGTCTCGTCAGATTCATAATCGGTATTAGAACGAGAGATCTCAGAACCTTGGGCCTCCAACCTTGCCTTTTTCCGCCGAGAGCATTCCAGGCCTAAGCGTCTAAGATGGGCGGTTTGCTTATTTGGACGAGTCATGTTTGGGTTTCCTTAGATCAGTTATGCATGCAGAAACATAGAGTAGTAGCCATTTGGCTCGATTCTCTTTCTTTTTGGCTTTTTTGGGGCCTCCCACTGCCAGTACTACCTGATTACTAATCAGAAAAAAATCGAACCCTCCCTTAGGGCAAGTTTTAAGATTCCGCCACCATTAGGGATATCAAAATATTGTGCAGTTTTTGCAAGGGAGGGAGCAATACCGCTCTAGCCGTTACTAATCCTATGTGCTGGGCTTGGCTTTTTGTTTACTGTAAGTACATAGTATATATCTAGTGAGGCTTGAGCTTAGCTTCGGGAAGTGAATATAATCCAATCATTCTATAGAACTGCCTTGAAAATGGTTATTTACCGAAATGGGGGAGATCTATATACATCTTCAATATTTGTCAACGGTTCATTTATTTGTAAAATTACGCGTAATTACACGGTATTGACAGTAATATGATATCACGCTGGGATAATGTTACAAGGATTCCACCTATGAAGCAACTGTTAGTTAGTGCGCAGTTATGAAGAATTCGATAACTAACAAAGGACCATGGGTTTAGGTACAATGATCTATTTATTATCTTGTCAAGCAACATTAATTGTATCATATCATTTCATTCCATTATTATTACTATATGTCCCGGGTGAATGCTACCTAATACAATATATAATAGTTATTAATATCACATAAATACCTACCTAAATCCTAGGTAATCATTGGAATTCCATCAACCTGTTTCCGATAAGGGTATATCATGGCAGGTAATCAGCCCAACATCACATGAAATAGAATACTAAATGTGATATTCGCATAGGTAGGCTACATATCATGTCTCCTTTCTGATTTCTTTCATTTTTCAGGTCCTGGATCAATACCCATTGTTGTCAACAGAATTAATAACTTTATAGCTGCAAATATCTATATAGATATTACTTTTAAAACAGGGCAGGCAGGTTAGGTAGGTAGCATAGGGAATCATCTCCCGAGTGGACTACCCGAGTAATCGGCTTAAAGAGTACAGGTAATCATCATATATCTCAGTTATCTAATAATAATGTGTTAAGCACTCTTGTCATACATAGATCTTCACCGAAGAAGAAAGAAGGAATCATTCACTTCACATGATTGCAAGATAGCTAGCTATATTGACCACAACGTGACTTTTATGTGAAAGAAATATTTCTTGAACAAACAGGTGTAGTAGTAGTCATGGATATCCACTCACCGGCACTTCACTTTTTATTATCATTACTCGAGTCAGACGATTTTTCCCTCTTTCTAGTTTACTGAAGCTTTGGTCTCTCAGTCGGAGAGAAAACGAGGAAAAAAGCGAAAGGGTGACTACAGTAAAGATCATCCTTGCTGAAATAGAAAGGAGAGAAGACTAAAGAGTTGGGACATATTCAGACTAGATAGCTACCGGAATCTAGGTCACATACCGTGGGATTCGGACCTGTTTTATTTCCCTTGCCTATCAGACTCTCTCCAGCATGTCCACTACCCCGCAGATAATGTCAAACCAAGCAGATCTTGGTTATGACGATGACAGGTATGTCTCCTTATTTAAGCATAAAATCAGAGTCTGACAGTTCATCTTAGAATGGAAGTATCAAGCGAGGCCTCAGTGATGCAAGTTCAATCAACAGGAATCAGTAGGGGAACAAATTATAGTCCAGCAGGAGATACTCGCGTATCCTTGGCTACAATGGTGCTGGGAAAGGTTGTTCCCACTTTCTGTTGGACTTCCGCCGACCAGGCCGAGGAGCGACTAGGACAAGATCACCCGGATGCGGTAAGGAAGGTCAGACAGTAGTGCGGAGGAGCAGGCTGATCAAGATGGTGTAGAGCACTATTCTCGATTCAATCTCAGAAACGACCCCAAAGGCGCCAGCTCTTCGGGATGAAGCAATTGTGCGCATCCTCAAAGATATCAATCCTCACTCGTCTGCTGCACAAGAGATTATTGCCTTTCACGAATTTTGCAATGCCCCTCCCGATACGCCCGAAGTTAATCGCAACCATAAGCATCCTATTTCTGGTGAATTAGGGGCGCTGAACAGCGGGGGCCCAGATGATGAGTATGGAAGGATCAAGCAAGCTCACTTTAATCTTCAGGGAGTTTTGTTCCAATGACATGTTCACGTTCCTGAGGAGTGCGTCCAGGAACAAGGAGCGGTTGCTTCATTTACTCCGCATCAGAGCGTCTCATTCTTCATTGGCCGGCGTGATACAAAAAAGTGATTCTCGTGTAGGCGTAGGTAGGTCCGTCATCCAGGATATTGTAGAACTCTCAGGTTCCTCTATCTCTTTAGACTTGGTATGGGGGACTTAGACTAAGTGATTCAAATGTATGGATCAACATACTTATTATCATATTCTCTTTCCTTTGCTCGCCCCACGTGCTTTCACCGGACTCTCTATCTTATCAGCTAAAGGCCTGTAAGGCGCAGCCAACAAGTGCTCCGGAGCTCTCTGCACGGGTTCTTGCCTTCTTGGCTCTCCCAGAGAAGGCCGGCGCCGCTGCTCCTCATGAAGCTTGTCGAGTGGGTCGCCAACGATGTGATATTTCGCCCAGTTAATGGGAGGCATGCGGATCACATTTTGGGGCCGGGGAATCTTCCCAAAGTCCGAGACCCTGGTCACTCGGGGGTTGGGGATCTGAGCCATGTCCTCGCCATCCATGAAGTAAATCACCGAGCCAGGGGGCTCCTCCGTAGTTAGTTTGCCGAAGACCAATTCATGAGCGAATTTTTCCGGGTCTGCAGCAGCAGCTCTTTTCATTTGGTCTAAAGTCCTAATATCCTGTAGGCTCTGCTGTTTTTGGAGTTGAAGGATCGAGATGGCGGAGCGTAGGGCAGTGGCATCTGGGTTCTCACTCTCTGATATCGGAATAGGCGGCGGTTCAGATGCGAATATTGTCGATCTGGGGGGTTCTGGAAAGCTACCAGAGGCCTCTTCTCGCCGAGGAGCTCCTGGATAGGGTGGCTCCAGGCCAGGAGGAATGATTTTTGTTGGGCCGGGAACAGGCGCGAGGTGTGCGAACACTGGCGTCACTGGAGAATATGGAGGGCGTGGCGGAGTACACGGCCTGTCGTTGTCTTGGCTCTCGCTTTGAGACGGCTCCATTGTCAAATTTGCATGCTGATCGAGACACGACTGTCAGGAAATTAAAGACGCGGAGTTGACTCAACTCAACACTGAGATCGGGGACATTAATCTCGCCTTGTGGCGTTATCAAGTTTCGATTGCTGACTGTGATCGACTGGGTGTGGCGACATGTGCCAAGCCTAAGTTACCTGCGGTGAATCCCATCTTTTATAACTCAGACTAGTAGATGCTCTTGAACATTGCGGCCTACATACATACCTGTCGATAACTTTTGACTTTGGTATGAAGGGTCGACGATTTCTGGAAGCGGCAGTCGTCATAGAAGTTTTGGATCGATCGATTTTTTTTAACTTGAAACAATCGATTTCGCGGTGTTCCCATTCAGGCAACTGCCCCGTTTAAATAGAAAGAAGAAAAGAAAAAGAAAAACCGAAACGCCAGCAAGCCCCAGACATGATGATGATGCTTGCTTGCAGTAGGCACAAATCAACTACCTTGCAGTACTACGAAGGTCAGTGCATCTTTGCATCCCAACACTGAACACCTGATGGCCATGGCGACTGCTAACCTAGTATTCACTGCCCGGTGTAATAAGTAGCGCTACTTTGGATGGTATGAACGAATTGCGGATCTTGCAGCACCTCGTTGACCGCGTGGTTTGCCATCATCCTGGCTAATGTCAATCCTATCCTTTGCGACAGTGGTCGAACGTTGAGGATTAATGCTAACAAAAAATTTCTCAGGTATGTATGGGAGTCTTGTATAAAATACTGTTTTCGAGGATATCGAATGACGAGGAAATGGGACAGCATCTGCAAGAGGATGTACATACTCCCATGGGGTAATTATCTATGATGGTTTAGAAGAAAAACTAGAGTAGTTCTTTCCCAGACATAGAGCACAAAGATATATGGCACTTATATGGACGCCTGTCAAGAGCTGATTTGCTGCACGAAGAGACACAAGACTGCTGCAGGAACCCTGATTTCTGTTAAACATATAGGCCCAAACGGAGCTACTTGGGGTTGCACAAGGGGGGAACCTGCTCTGCATATGATATTATGGTGATTCCTGGTGGATGTGTGAAGCAAGTACTAGTATAAATAAATTGTGTCCCAGCGTTGATCTCAAATCCTTTTCCTTTTCCTTCAAGCCAGCATTATTCACACGCACATTGTGAATAACCGCACGCAGTAGTTGGCGGGATGGAGACCAATCAAATCGTGGGCAGGCATATGCACAGTACCTACATACCTACCAGTACTCTGATATCATTTACCTATAATAATAATTTCGGGGTTGTCCCGTCAGGCCTAAAGAAAGAAGCTGCTCTTCAATCGCGGGTGTTCCAGGACCTTTTAAGACAACTATGGGTCGATTCGTGACTATAGGGCTTGGTCAAAAGACTTCAACTGCAGCTAGTACCAGCTCCAAATCGTTTCCATAGCCCGGTTCGATACGCCTTCAGTAGTACTGTCACCTCTCAAGCAAAGGGTTAAGGATGACACATCTATAGAGCACCTGCTACCAGTGTGAAATGGAAGTCCTCTCTCCTCCGGAGTAAGTTTAACGCTGTAGTCGATATTAAACCGAAGCTAACTATGCTTACAGGCGCGGAATACATCTAGGTCATCTCGTGTGAACATCTCTACAGTTATCTCCTCTACTCGATCCATTTCTACTACTTCTTCCCTCCACTCAATTCACCTCTGAGCCCACAGCTGTCTCCTCTACCTCTATAGCTGCGCCCTCATAATTATGGTTGATTTGACTACTCTCAGTGAGGCTACTGCAACTAAGAACAACAATGATGAAAGCATCCCGATTGAGGAGTCGCAGGTCACTCAGGCTGCAACACAACGGAAGAAAGGCTGTTGGTTCAGGCAAGAGTGAAGAAGGCTGGTCTACTAGAAGAGGAGGAAGGTGAAGAGTGGGTACAAGGAAGTAGGGCTAAAGTGACAAGGGGGGAAGCAAGTTAAAGTAGGGTAGTCGTAGTATTCAAGTTGACCAGCGTTAGAAGTGCCTTTAATAGAAAGCATGCGCGTACCCAATAAATTTCTTCTATGATACTCTTTAAACCGGTAACTTTTATCCGTGTTCGGTTATTCGCAGGGCGGGCGCGTGCGAATAGTCCTGGCCTCTTAACTTTAATCGAGAAAATTTCCCCTCTAACTATATAACTATATAATAATGAAACAATATATAACATCGAGCTTGAGGATTAGTATACATATAGATACATACAATAGTAGCCAGTTCAGCTCGAAGTTCCCAGGCTTGGCCTTGTCATCTCATCATAGGAAAACCTCCTCTTCAAACCCTAACTATATTACTGTGCTTCCTCCCGATATTTTTTTCAACAGGGGACCCTCATGCACCAACAATCTCTCACATATCCTCTTCTGAAATGAAGCGCAAAACAGAAAACGGCGGACTTGATCATAACAATGACCTGCCTCATGCTAAGAAACGAGTGCTTTCGGACGATGTGGCCATTTCAAGATTCCGAAAAGGTTTGTTCGAGCCTTCGGAGCTTGACAAGTACACCAAAGAATATGCCGCCTCAGCGCCGTAAGTATCGTTCTATAAGGCTTCTGGGCCATTGGTTGCGTGAATCCCACTAACACCAATATGTAACGGTCGGATAGCTACAAACACGGCGTAATTTCCCCGTTGATCGATCCATACCTTCTCCGATCCGTCCGAGTAGAAATCCAAGAACACCTATCCTTCACGGAGAAAGAAACCGATATCTACAAGATCTTTCAGTCAGGAGATCTCGCAAATCTAGATGGCCTCGATAATGCATCTCTGTCGCGGCTACCCTCCTTATTGCAGCTACGCGACGCGCTGTACTCATCGAAATTTCGCGAGTATCTTTCATCTCTAACTGGGTCGAGTAAGCTCAGTGGCCATAAAACTGACATGGCCATTAACATCTATACCGAAGGCTGTCATCTACTCTGCCACGACGATGTCATCGGAAGTAGACGCCTCAGCTACATTCTCTATCTATCGGACCCTGATGCGCCTTGGCGTCCAGAATGGGGAGGCGCACTACGTTTGTATCCTACCAAGATGGTCATAGATCAAAATGGGGAGGATATCAAGATCCCTAACCCCGATCACAGCCTGTCGATCTCGCCAGGCTTCAATCAACTCAGCTTCTTTACAGTCCAGCCGGGCGAGAGCTTCCATGACGTTGAGGAGGTCTATCACCATCCGGATAACAGAAGCGAAAAACGAATTCGGATGGCTATTAGTGGATGGTACCATATCCCTCAAGAAGGGGAAGATGGGTATGAAGAGGGTCTAGAGGCAAAATTAGCGGACCGGAGCAGTCTTTCACAGCTTCAGGGGCGGGGCGATATGTATGATCAGCCACAGCCTCAATTTATTTCTTTCGTAGCAGAGGAAGATACGGTAGAAAACAGCGGGGGCAAGGGCATGGGCAAAGAGGTGATGCAATCAAACGACCCAGAATTCACAGCGGCCGATCTTGACTTCCTACTGAAATACATCGCTCCATCCTATCTAACTCCGGACATTGCGGAGGAGTTGTCCGAAACCTTTGCCAACGACTCCTGTCTCACCTTAGATCGCGTCCTATCAGAGACGTTTGTGGCACGACTTCGGGAGTATATCGAAGACCAAGAGAAAGAGACATTGCCGGAATCTGCAGAAGACATCGAATCGAGTACGTGTTGGAAGATTGCCCGTCCACCTCACAAGCATCGCTACCTTTTCCAGCAACCTAGCCTAATCCAAGACGGGAAATCACCCATCCAAGAGCTTCTAGACACCCTATTATCATCACGGCCGTTCCAAAAATGGCTCTCTCTTATCACAGGGTTGAGTCATATCATCAGTTGTAACATCCTAGCCCGCCGCTTTCGCCGTGGGAAAGATTACACACTGGCCAGTGAGTACCATGGGGAGGAAGCTCGACTGGAATTCACAATTGGTCTCACCCCAACTCTTGGATGGGAAACTGGTGATGGCAAGGGTGAAGATGTAGGCGAGGAGCCAGAGCAGGACGGGCCTCTCTGTTTTAAGGGGGAAGAGCCAGGCAGTAATAACAATGGACCAGCAGTGGGTGGATACGAAATCTACATGGCAGGTGATGACGATGATGACGACCGCGGCGACAGAGACAACGAAGACGATGTAGACACGCGTCTCCATACGGAGATGGGCAAAAAGAAAACCAAATCTGACCCCGCCATCTATCGCTCGTCTTCAGGCGCGAACGGCAAGGACGACGGCGGAATCCTCTTCAGCATGGGTGCGGGCTGGAATCGAATGAGCATCGTGTTGCGCGACAGCGGAACCCTCAAGTTTGTGAAATATGTCAGTGCGGCGGCGAGTGGGGATCGCTGGGATATTACGGGTGAAGCCAACGTTGTTTTTGATGATTCCGAGAATGAAGGGGAGGAAGGAAATGAAGAACTAGAAATAGAAGAGGAAGATGATGAGTAGATGAGTGAGCGGGAGAGATACGTTCCCGTTCGTACATATTCGACCCCGGGAGAAGACATCATCGAATGGAAAGAAAGTGACAACAAGTCTTTGTACGATATGATATATATCATATGCATATATCCATATATTGCCAAACAATAAACATGTTGAAGATCTCCATTCCGATATATTATACATATCATCATGTATGGTAATCTAAGTAAATCACCAAAATGGAGGCCAATCCTCTAACCTGCCTTGGGATATATAGCCGCCCTCACTGCTGCCAACCATCCCTCGGCAGCCGCAGCCCTAGGCCTAACCTGGGACCTATAAAGCTCATACTTAAATTCGGGAGAATATATTCTATGTAGTAACCCGCAGGTGACGATGCCGAAACTGTACGATACATGGCTGCTCACTGCGGGGCCGGAAACTATATACGATTAAAGCTAAGGGGAAATTATTATATGCTGGTTATGATACACGTAGGGATTTACCTTAGTGCCCTTAGACCATAAGAAACCGGCAGTGCATATTATTGATTACGTTCTATTTAGTTAATTGCATGAGGAGCATCGCCAGTCGATCGGAATCTATTAGTCAGTCCAATGCCTTTGATCGATGTTTCCATGTCTGCGGCGGGTTGGGACGCGTATGCTCCGTTTGGATTTGATATCCCATAGTCTCCGCAGACAAGGTGTGCCTCGTGCCAACGATGACATATCGTGTTCCGAAGCCTTTCGCTGACAGCGAGCTCTGGACTCATCAATAGATGAGTATGCTTGCCGTCCCTAGCATCGTCCAGAGCTCTGTCATTATTGGTTGTATCGCCATTTAGGAAATATAGCCGCGCACCAAGGCAATGTAGCCCTCTCAGCCAATCTAGTCCAGGGAAATGATGACAACGCTGATTGTCTTATCAAGCAACATGGATATTGCCTACAAGATTATATTTCTATCGAATGGTGTCTTCGCGGTCAAAATGAAATCTTCCCAAAGATAGATCGGGCTTCCAGTTGACCCTCATATGACGGATATGGGAGCTTGACTGCTTCAGATGTTGCAGTTTCTTGTGCTTCCTGATTGTTTGCATCCTCTTGACACCAGCGATTGAGCCTGGCTTTGTTACCACATGCTCTACTGTCAATATACCAGTCTTTATATGAGGTAGCATGTGCCCTCTGACTTTTCACTTGGTCCAACTCACGCGTCTGGTGTAGATTGATCTTGATCTTGATCCCGTCGCTGAGGTAAATGCGCGCTTGGCGTCCGGGCCCTTAGCATCTTTAACAGGGCCATTAACAACAAAAATCCCGAGCTGCTTTCATTGTATCACGCCGGAATAGATAAGAATGAGCCCTATACATCATACACTAACCATTAACAACAGAGCAAAGATTCATATTACTATAACATATGCTATTCCCTAGATTCTAGCCTTGCGCGACAACTTTCCGGAGCACATAATACCTTTAAAACCATCAAGCAATTCCCCTTCCCCGTTTCTACCAATCTTGATATATATGGGATGCCGAAGCCTGATTTCCGATATCGATGCTATGTGTTGAAATCAAACTAGAATGCGTTGTAGAATCTTATTTTCGGCCAACAGTCTTGAGGAATCTAAATTCAAGATCAATTGGACTGAAAAAGATAGTTCGTTTGAAAGAAAACTTAAAATATCTAGAAGATGAGGCTCAATTCTTGATAAAGTAGTGCATCGGCCATATTACTTGCCAAGTAGAAAAATCACCCTTTACTGGAGGGGTGCGTAATAAAATATGATAGTTCAAAGAAGTCCGACCGCAAGCACACAAAGTCTTTACGTCCACGCTAAGACAAACGGGAACTAGCGGGGTTACTTAGCTGACTCTAGAATTTCCCTGATCGTATAAGCACATAGTACGTTTAATATATCAGGCCATACGTAATCACATTGAGTGCCTAGAGAAGCGGTGTACTATAATGGTTAGGATGCGTCCGCCTTACATATGGAAGGTAAAAACATGTATCATAGTATCATCCAAATGTATTGATTCTTGGGTAAATTAGTAAGATATTTACTGTCTGGAGAACAGATATTGGCGCTTGCGACACAAAATTCTTTATATTTATATATTATTATCGTAAAAAATTGAACATCTATGCTTATTACTATACTACTGGGATAGTGGTAAAGAAATAGGGTCCACTTTTCCCACGCGGTCATCGAAGGATAACCTCTTGGGCCGCAGAACTAGCCAGTAACTAATAAACCAAGGCTAACTTTATTAGTTCAATTAATAGTTCTCTTCTTCCCGCTTGATGTATGCACCGGACAATGTTATTTGAAAAAAAAAAAAAAAAAACCCCAATCTTCAAGGTTCTTCCCTCTCCGTTCTTCAGTTAGTGAAAATGGTCCATCCATGGGATATGGATGTTGGACCGTTGGGTTATTATCATATAGGCTGCTTTCCCGGTGCTAGTGAAGATTGCTGACAAGGCACTACAAACCGTTATTGTTCTTCCCGTGGATTTGCCTGTGCGGGGCAACTCGGTGAACTATGATAGATCAGTAGCCAAATAATTAGTGATATGATATGCGGTGCATAGCAGTCTGTAGCGACCGTAAATGGCCTCAGCCTAGGACTTCTATTTACTTACTACTTAACTCAGATCATCAAGAAGCGCGGGAACTGGCTACTTGAAGCATGTCAGATGCCTGACGGCTCAAAGAGGCCTGGCGTCGTGCATGTTTGCCGTTTTGGGACTTAGAGCGAGGTAGAGCGGGGAACGTCCTGCATTGGGAGAGTCATCAGTTGTCAGCCACCAACTCGTTTAGAATCTCTGCCTGAAGGGATCGTCAGGATCCTGCTTCTTCTGTGTTGGGGTGTGGAACCTGACAGTTAAGGTCCGGTATCGGGTATGTGGAATGAATGCATTTGGCTTATTGTAAGTAGCACTGCACCCCCTCTACGAACGTTGTACATGTACATCCAAGAGTTAAGGGGGCGTCTATACCATGGACACATACCAACCTATATATGTAATTCTATAGGAGCCATTAGATGGCGGGAGGAAGCTCACCGGGTTGATTCGAGTTCCACCAATCTGAAATTCAATTGTGTGCCACTATGACAGCAAATAATATTCATAGCGCCGGACCTAGTCGGCCATGTGTCTCTCCAACACCGCCGCTAGGGCTATGACCACAGCCCTGGCCCCGGCACGATAATCCCAATTTTAGGGCTCTTGTCAAGTTTGACGGCTTATTACTTGAATGATGTAAGTACTCAATTCTGAACAGTACTCTGAGCCTTGTAAGATTATGGCTCATTGAAGAGTGTTCAAGTATCAGGTATATCAAAGTGACCTCACCCAATATGCTACACCGTGAAGGATGCAGCAATAGTGAATTAAGCCTTGTGGAGAGGCTCGCACCTATATCAAAAAAGTAGCTCATGTATGTACTACGTGCTGTGTAAAATGTACATACATACATACCTATATATGTACATTACTAGTGGTAATGCATGCATACATGTACAGTAGTATACTCATTATTCTGTCTAGCCCTCAGAGCCAGCTACTAGGACTAATACTATTCATATAGAATGCTCATTATTCAGATAGCATGATCATTACATAATATTATCGTAAAAATACCTTCGTATCTATACTACTTATATGTACCCAAGTATATAAGATTTAATGAATCGGAAGTAATCACCCAACAAGATAAAGATGGCATCATCAAATTGGTAAAAGCATTAAAAGGTAAATGATTCAGTTGAAGGCAACAAACATCTCGTCTCACTGTTGTCCAAGCTAGCGACTAAGAGGATCCTGCTCATCGCACAGGCCAAGCAAGTAACACGAGTCCCAGAGTTAGGAAGTCGAGGAACAAAGAGAAACCGCAAGGCATCAGAGGACAAAGGAGAGTATGGAGAGGGGCCGGCTGTCAATAATCTAAGTGTGTTACAGAATCAGCAAATTCCCCATATATCCACTCCTGTTGCGCACGTGTCAATGACAGCGATATTGTGCACCCCGACTCACGGGCAACACGGATCCTCAAATGAGATTGATCATGTTAGTGCTAAGTGAGGAGACTAGAGTTGACACTATTGACAAGGCCCCATTTGATACGAATAGTAATGCGACCATGTGAACATATCATAGTTGTACTAGAATGGTCAGGAAGTAATAAAGAGCCTTCAGAATCAGGAACCACTTGGTATGTTATTGCTAGACAAGACGTAAGACAAGCCTTCCGCCGTGAAGCCTCTTACCTGGACTTGCTACTTCTAAGATGCAAGAAGCCTAATACATAACTAGTAAGTACAATCTGGAGAAAGAAGAGACCCCCAAAGTTGACCAGTATTCTACTCCCAACTAGAGAGAAATATCCCTCTAAGTGGGCTCAGCAAAATACACGAGGTTGTAGATGGTCTGCAGGGCTGGCCGTCAAAGATCATGTGAAATGGAGCTAGCAACGACTAGTCTCGTGCTCGGAAAATTACCAGGAACCGCCCGAGACTTACCGGCCGTACCGTATCGCCACCTTCATCCACTAAGTTCTCTAGTTGAAGAAAAAACAAGCCATAATATGTTGTGGGTGGGATACGTTCAATTTCAAGAAAATGTCGGGTTTTCGGGTTTTCGAGGTGGCAGGCTAAGGGTAAAGCGTGTACGTTTGGATGTAATTAAATCACTTTCGTGTGGAGTTCTCTGTCTTGGATGCTTAGGTGGCTGCTGGTGAGGTGCTATACATGTAAAGTCTCGCAGGTTGGTTCTATGATACATGTCCAAAGATAAATTCTGACATCTGCATTTCACAATGCTCAAGGTCACGAACACGGGGCGGGAGAACAGAGTACAGAGTATGGCACGCATTCTCGAGGACAGGTCCTTCCAATGTAGGCTTCGGCCTTATTTATTAGACGGGGGTGCAATTATGGAATGTAGTGTGCTGCTGCGCAGTTGTCATCAGTAGTATGAGCATGCAAGAGGACTACTCCGAACCTCCGGACCTTTCGACTCAGCTCCCTGCCACGTGAAAGGATCATACCTGTAATCACATTAGGAATAGCCAGGATTACAAGCCCAGATGCCTAGGATCTGCGTATCCCTACTAGTAGCATATGCATGTTACTAGTTAGTAGCATGTCCTTGCGATTATCAGGCGAGGGGATGTTACCATCTACGATGTATCATACCATGTTCAAGTGGGATCAATTGCTAGTGGGAGGTTTCTGAGGACTAGTATTTGCTAGAGTGATGTGATATTCTCACATTTCGTATAGACTCTATAGAAGGTATAGTAATGGTTTATGTGATCGAGAAGTACCTTCGTACATAAATGTGTTCTTTACATGCAGGGTGTCAGTGCGGGAGCAAGGGTGATAATGGCGTCAAGAGGGTATATGTATGATCCTTGGGGTGTTTGAAGTGGATATATAATGAACTCGATTCAACATGTTTTAACCTGGCATGTCAAGGGAAGAAACGCTACCCTAGGGACTGAAACAAATACTAGACCTCAGGCTGCCCAAAGTTATATCCTATAAACCACATCACAAACTACCTACCACGGAAGGCACGGAATCCTGAATCATCATGTACATAATCGTAATACTATGGTAGTTGTGCAGTATATATGGATGACGCTGGTGCAGAGCGTATATTACCTAACCATTTCGCACCATCCATTCCCGCCTGGAAGACTGTCCATCCATACCTTAGTAGACGCTGCGATACTAAAGGCTTCCTTAGCCATAGGGAACAGGCTTACACGCGTGCGGGTACAGTACAATTAAGTAGACATCCATATACATACCTACATTCTTCTATATAGGCCAACCTCTTCTTTCCTTTGACCAGCAGGACGAGGAGCCGAAAAAGACAGGGTACTACTATGGTAACATCCCATGTCAATTAACGTGCGTTGGGTGGTGTTCCTTCAAGTATCATCAATGGGGTTCCTTGGGAGACAGTACCGAGCGACGGAGTACTTTGATAGGAGGACACAGCTGCGGCATGATGAAGCCTGGGGTTCGGCTCCTGATCAGGATTCATGCGAATGGTGCACTGGATCTAGGCACCTCAATAATAAATTGACAAGTTGATGATGATTATGTCATATTATCCTAAATAAATTTTATCGTATGATCTATAGCTACTATCATACATAATATGGTTGACCCTAGAGGGATAGATTAAGACTGTCCAATGTGGTCCTCTCTCCCAAAGAGGATGTGTGAGATTCCCTCAGAGAGGCTTTTTTTTTTCATCATCTTTGACCATACCGAATTTGTGTATCACCTGGGGGAATCCAACGATTGCAAAATGGTCCATGCATCTATCTCTCTTTTTGCTTAGGAGAGGGGCAAGTACAACCGGTAGCTGGGTTGACCGCCCTGAAAAACGAGTGACAGGAACGGAGTTGGAGAAGTCATGTCATCATAGATATATAGGCTTCAGGACCTCTCTGTCCCTGTGTACAGATTCTGCGCCGTACTGTTCCTGCCAGAAGCATTAACTTGAGGGTTCCTTGATTGGGCAGTGTCATCCTAATAATGTATGTATGTATACTGTATCTACTGGCAGATGTAAGCTACTGTACTACAGTAGTGGTACATAGTGCTACTTAGTCATGGAGATATATGTATTGCTGTACGTGTAATTTAATACCTCATTGAACTTCACTATTGTTAATGGTGGTATGATAAAATACTAGTGTTTTATATGATAGTGATCTGTATATAGGCGTTAGTAGTACAGCTCCTTTAGTCCTCCCTGGCCTGGTGGGACGGGCGTGCAAACCCCCCGCCACGCCCCAATAATCCGAGCTCGTGGTTTTTGCACTGTCCAAGTTGCCTGCCGTGGCTCCAGTTTCCCATGTGTCGCCATTCTAAGGCGGTTTCCCGTTCGATGTCCTAGACTCGAAATCACGGTAATCGGTCTTGGAGTGGATACCGGACCTGAAATCGATTAGGTCCGGTTGCCAATCCTATTCCGCGTTGGCAGAAGCCGAAGCTAGGGAGAGAGAGAGATGTGGTGAGACGCTTCAGGAACGTGGAGAGACAGCATGGTGATAGCGCGCAGTTCAGCATGTTAATAGTTTTTAGCTCATACTATTAGTTAGTTTGACAGGGTCCGTATTTAATTGCGGCTCGGGGTTTGACCAGAAAGGTTCCCCCATAACACGACAGGCCCAAGTAGTGGTGCGTCAAGGCTTGTCGGGTTTAATTATATAGTTTGTTAGTTCGTTAGTGCCGCGTGGTGCAGATATCGAGGGACATTAGACGACAAGGAAGAGACAAAATTAAAGAGAAAAAGTCCCTAATGTAGGAGTAGTAAGTACATCCATCGAGTACTCCTTCATTAAGAAATGAACCAATGAACCATCAAGAAAGAGATCCGGGATGAAGAAAAAAGATATCATTCAAGCAGAATTATCCCATTGGGGGAAGCAAAGGAGGGGGGAAACGTCTTTTCTATGGTAATTCCAAGGAAGAGGAAGCAGAACGTGTAATCACCCAGATCCCGTTTACATATGATAATAGGAAGGTAGTCCATCATAAATGATATGATATCGATTTAGTTGATTATTATTATTATTATGATTATTATAATTATTATAAATAATTTCTCCTTGACGATGGATGCCCGTTTGGCTTCTTAGCCCCGTCCCCGTCCCCTATTAGGTTGTGCATGGCTTTTAGACTTGACCACTAAACCAAACTATCGATTAAATATATCATACTAATGACTCTCTAAAAAACCTCCCCAAAGCCGATCGCCCCAACTCCCCTCCCGTTCTGACATCCCATTATCTCATTATCCCTCCGAACGACCGCCCCTCTCTGCCTTATCCTGATCGTCCCAGCCCTCATTAACTTCATTGTTGTCGTCTCGCGCGGGATATTCGGGCAAAAGTCGATCTTCGATCTCTAAAGGAAACTCAGATACCCTAGCGCGCGTCGGATCTGCTTTCCTCCCGTAGATCATACATTCCACCCATCACGCCCTCTTCGGGCATTTTGTCTTTTTTAAAATCTCTTTTCCCAACTGACTAGCAGCTCGATCTTAAGACTTAGCACTCTCTCGAAGTCCTCAAGTATTCGAATACCCATCGGTTAACCGGAAGAGGGCAACTTTCGCTGGCTATCAACCCCGTCTTGCATGGAACGGTGCGTGGCCTGCGCCTGGGCAAAAAAGCTTGTGACGTGGTTTTCTGGGCGCTGACTGCGCCAAATAGAGTCGGCAGATGTGTTTCTTATAAAGCGCAAGGCCTTCGCTTTTTCCCCCGCCGTCGTTGGCTCTTCATCGTCGGCTTCTAATGACCAGCGCTTCACGCCTTAGAAACCCTCTACTATCTTCGTTCCGGGTTGGCCCTACTTGCCAGGATCAGGTTATTGTGCCAAAACTCCAAGTTTCTCTCAGAACTACTCCGCTCATGTTGGGCCCCCACCCCAAAGTCCAGAGCAGAACAGATCAAATAGGATAGTGGCATTCGCGGGCTTGAGGGTGGATGTCGTTGTGCGCTCATTTGTCACGGACTTCAGTTTTCTGCGACAAACCCCGTATTGTTCGGGCGGACCGGACCCGACGTTATCATAACCTACGCGGACAATACTTCCACATAGTTGCCGTTGAAAGGGGCGAAGAGACAGCGCTAGGAAGATTGTGAGCGAAGCTTTCTCCTGAAAAGATACTGGATTATAAAGCCCGAATATGAGATAAAATTGGCCGAGACACGGAACCGATACACAAACCGCTTTAGCTCGTTAAACAGCTACTGGTTCTTGCCTTCAAGATGGAGCCCTCTGTTGCGCACCGCCCCTGGGAGGAGTCAAAATTCGGCCCTCAGACTTTTCCAATAACATCTTCACAGACTTTGCCTTCCATCTCAACCCTCACGGCCAACATGACAGGCGCGAATGTTTCCCCGCCCGAAAAGTCACCAGTATCTTCATCTATGAATACGGTCGAACGAGACTCGGGCAACTGGTCAATACCTCAAAGCACAAGTATGTCCTCCCCCGCCGTGGTCTTTCCACAGCAGACATGCTGATGATCCAGGGTCATCGACTTACTCAAACGCAACAAACAGCACCGGGAATTACCCCTCTTTGTCCTTCATCACATCCTCACAACAGTCCCCCGGTCGTCACTCGGGCGTATCAGATCGATCACCGTTCTCTAATGAAACAACCACAACATCTCCACCTGGAGCCCAACCGGCTTCAGCCTTCAACTCAACACCCCAGAACTCCACACTCCCTTCTATCAATCAGAATTTTGACACGCCATCTCAGAGGGGAAGCATCGCTGAGCTCCCCGAATCTCGTCGAAGTAGCATTGATAGCCGAATGAACCAGGGCTTGAGCTCCTTGGCTATCAATCCCACGTCGCCTTATCACAGCACCAATGCGTCGCAAACATCAATAGTGTCTGGCTTGCAGAGAGAGCGTGGCATCTCGTCAGAGCTTAGTCAGCCAAATTATCGGGTCCCTCGCTATACTGGGCAACCTCTTTCGTCACCCTTGGGTTTTCGCTCCGGAGAGCATCGAAGTATTGTGCCGGGTCGCACTGCACCTGCGATTTCGTCAAATCCTCGTTCAGAAATCTATAACGCGGAAGCTCCTACCGCCGGTCTAGCATATGCATTTCCAGACCCTGATGTGGCCCGATCCAGTTCGATTTCGTCATCCAATGACAAGGCCAGTCAGTCATCGTCAAGTCAGTTTTCTCGCAAAGGTAGTGTTGCAGAATCATTTGGTAATGGCATTTTTGCGAGGGACTCCCGCCTTCGTGGTTAGCAAAGTATCCCTTATTTGGATACCGAAACTGACCTTTTCCAGACCTTCCACCAAGTGTACATCATCATTCCCTTCAACATAAACAAATGCGAAATATAATGGGGGACCCAGAGTCGCCCAACGGTACTACCCCTTATAGTAGGACCCCGGAATTGAGGGTTACACATAAATTGGCGGAGAGGAAACGTCGCAGTGAGATGAAAGACTGCTTCGAAAATTTGCGGATGCGCCTTCCACAGAGCCAAAATAATAAGGCAAGCAAATGGGAGACATTAAACAGGGGTTCGTGTGTAAACTCTCGTTCATTGTTCAAATGCTGACGTTACTCAGCTATTGAATATATTAGCCAGCTCGAGAAGTCTGTAAACCAAACACGCAGAGAAAATTCAGTCCTGCGGACCGAGGTTGATGAATTACGTTCCCAGTTGAGCCAGAAACAACAGCAGCAGCAGCAGCAGCAGCAGCAGCAGCAGCAACAGCAACAGCAACAGCAACAGCAACAACAGCAGCAACCTAATGGTCAATCCAAGCAACAGCCCATATATGAACATCATTCAGTTACGAACAGTCCCCCCCAAACCAATGGGCAGTCACAGGGACCGGTGTTTTCCAATTATAACCCGGGATCACCTATGGCTCAGGATGAAGCTCGCGCCCTTCCACCTTTAATGAATGGGTCTATAGCCCCTATGCAAGGGGTACAATATTCAGAAGAGCGACGGTGATGCTGCTCTCTTCCTAGAGGCGTCTTGGATATGCTGCCGTCTTTTGGGACTATTGACATGCCTCATGTTTGATAATACCCGCGTTGATCATTTACCTTTTATGGCTTGAGATATATACCATGCGGCTCTGTGCTGTTAATTTTCTTCTTTCTTATCTCTGCGCCCTCCCGGCATTTTCTTTCCTTTGGTCTTTTCTCTTTATTTCTTCCCTTCCATCACTTTTCGACCCTTCGTGCTCATAGAATTCCCTCCAGAGGATGTCGTTCGCTTTCAACTCATGAAGTAGAACGTATCCTTCTATAGTCCACAAATTTTCTTTAACTTTCTCTTTCTCATTTTCTTTTGTCTCCTTTCTTCCCTTCCTTCATTACACCTGGGGCTGGCGCCTAGGGCTAATTGAGGGTTGAACGCTTTCACCGCATGTACAAAAGAAACCGGGGGTTTGGAGTGATCCGTACAAGTCGATATCCTTTAGGTTGTGGTTATATCATGCACATCATTTATCTATCGAATCGACCTACGCGTTGATTTTTTTTAATCTCTGATTTGTCTTCTCCAGCGTATGTCAATGATGATGGTTCATTGGGTTGTTGGATACATCAGACGAGGAGATACCGTAACCTTGCCTCCCAGCTAGGGTTGAATGGGAATTGAATTGAGATATTTGTTCCCAATTTCGAAACATCTTTGTCATTTATGGGATCTTTTATACGCCCCGCACCGTGGCCCGGCTGTTCAAGTCCCAATTAACTTGATATATCATGATGTTCAAATGATTCTGCCGCAACGCCACCACTCTCCGGCAAGAACCCAGAACCTGGGCAGTCGAGATCTCCCAATGGATGCTGCCGTTGGAGCACAACTGCGTCGGAGAGAACCTATTCACCGGCCGTACACTATCTTGACAGGCCAGACACATCTGAACGAGATGATTCCTTCTCCCGTGAAGATTATTCTTATTTATCTGCGTAGAACATGTACATATATCATATATACATACACCATAAGAAAAAAAAACAGAGGCCGGGGAATTACTGTATAGTACTTCATAAAACCGCCTACCTCTTTCACAAGCTTAGGGAGGGACCAATCAGACTTTGGCTTGCCGCTTTTAGAATAGATAGATCCCCTGTTATTTTTCCATCTAGAACTTCTAAGCGCCGGCTACCGACAGGTCGGCGCATCCATCCCGTGGCTGCACAAGGTTGATTGGCTCAGCCAGCCCAGCAGGCCCGATAGCTCCACCGAATATTGGATCTTCCCTCACTTTGCCTTCTCATCCCAATTATTATAGAAAACAGTTGCTGCCAAACAAGGACGGGCGGCTACAGTCGACAAATGGCCAATGATGATCCATTCTGCACGTCATTACTTGCTTTAAGCTTGATTCATTTCATAACCTGAAGGGGTGCTCAAATCAATCAGAGACCTCCCACGTGCTGGACAGGTCAGTAAGTGACGGCTAGAGGGCAGGAATATAACATTCACCGCCAATCATGGTGTGTCCTGGAGTTTCTTTCATGAGAACCTGAGAGAAGTTGATACATACTAAGAAGTGAAACATACTAACTACTGCTTAACATGATCCATTCTTTCAAGTTTAGCTGGCTAGCCAGCCTGAGAGGATGTCACTACACACTCTCTTACATCTTTTCCGGTCCGGGTGTCTCATCGTTTGCTTATTCTCTTGTTGGCATGTGGGTACTCGTTTACAGTTCCTGGAGAGCTCTAGCCTATATCTAATGCTTAATTTTGTCTGTGTTCGTCCACGCTGCGTGATTCCTGTTCACTCACCCTGGAATTAAGTTGCCCGGGACTTTCCAAATAACCTACCCTATTAACCTTGCCGATCCGCCAGATAACTATCATACAACAACTCCCTACATCATTGATTGGGCTGCTGCAGTGACTGCTATTCATCGGCCTCGTTTTGATCTCCGCATGTACGCCAGTCGGTTTGCCGTCAAAGCCTGAGATCTCTGAAAGTCCGATCTATCGTCTCTGTCGTGTCATTCAATGACACAACCCAGAAGGGTCGAGGTGTCCGCCCTCCGGCTCCCTGAAGTACCGAAATTTCCTTTCTCATCCCCAATAACAGAAGAAATTGACAGTCCAATATCCTCGCCTGAAGGTAGTAAGCGAGGGAACATTCATGATGGGCAAAATCGAAATCTATTTGAGCAGACGGGACAGCAAAGCTTCAGCCACCGAAATAATGATCAGCCATATTCCGACTCCTTGCGTGCTGAACTTCACACACCCAGGTTCAACAAGGTCGTAGAACAAACAAAAGCGGAATCAAAGAATGCCCATAGAATCATGAAGAAGCGTGAACCTCCAGTGAGCCTCCATGTGTTGACAAACTTCTCATTGCACGAACGAAAGAAGCAAAACAATACTTTGCCAGCTCCATTTGTGGACCTGAGTGATTTAAAGTCGTTATTGAAGGCCCGAGAGAAGCAGGAACCCGGGGGAGCCAAACGCGCCTTCCGGAAGAGAGCGAGCCCGGGGCCCCGGGAGTCGATTGATGGTATTTTTGAGGTGGACGGAGCACATCGGCCTTCGAAGCGTGCTAGCATCCTGCCGGGGTCATCGCAGCATTCAACCCCCGGAAAATACGAGCTATCGCCGTCCGACAGACCTATCCCCATTGGATTGAGAATACCATACGATGTTGCGGTACCCCGTGGGGACATTACCGGCAGTGGAAGCGCCCATACTCAACACACCCCGATTACCCCATCTATTATAATAACACCAGCTTTGGAAGAAGCTCCATGGCAGTCCAACAGCCCTGAGCATTATCAACCGCGGGCTGTTTCCAGCATATACTCTCGGCCCATTTCTAACATTGATCTAAACCATCCAGAACAGGATATTCCACCTATCCCAGCCATCCCGGCTTTCCATTCAATTGCGAAAACTGGGGGTGCTGGCACTATTCTTTCTAAGCGATCTCCTCCTCTAGCAGGAAAGGACCGTCCCCTCTCTGCTGCTACAATCTTTGAAGACGACTACCAGCCGGTCACAAGAGGGAGTTCGTATTCAGACGAAAGTAAGAAACGAATCCCTCATCGCCTCAGTATCAATACCAATTCAAGCCGACATCAATCGCAAGGATGGTGGACGTATCTCCTTTCTCCCTTGCTAGGACGGTCCAGCACAGTGACCAGCCGAAAGGGGCAGTTAAATATTGATGATCCTCCTGTTCCTCCGCTTTCATCGGTGTCCTTGGGATTCAAGGAATCGAGTGAGAAATGGTGGGAAAAAGAAATATCTGCCTTCTCACCAGAAACGCCAAGTGTGCCAACAAGGAGATTGGACGAGGTTTCTCAGTGGACAGAGGATGAACAGCGCGGGATCCCCGGGCTAGAAACGCATCAGAAGAGCCCTCCGGGTAACCCCTTTGAAATTCCGAATACTAGGTCATTAACTTCTCCAGCACATGGGCTTCAAGGTGCCGCAGCCGAGTATTACCAAGCCTGCGCTCACGACCTATTCAGCAATGAACCTTATTTCGCGTGCATCAACCATGTTTGCTCGATCACCCCCGCGAATCAAATTGCGGCGCCAGTTGGAAATGTGTATGAGAATGAAAATGATGAAAAAGGATTGGCTATAATCGCAGATCACAAGTCCGCTCCTACTCCGGTTAATCCAAGCAGTCCGTTCTTGCATGATACAGTGGCGCCTCCTCTACATACTCAAAATTCCGAGCCCATTCCGATCGCCACTGAACCTAAACCCGAGCTCGAATTATCTCCCAAGGTTGAAGGCATAGCAATGCATAGGGCCACATCCCCATCACCGAATACTATCATTCCGGTCCAAACTTTGGAAAACACAATCAGCCATCCGCTTGAAGACCTCCCAAACGCCGACAGAGGGCCCGATGCCTCGGCTCCCCAGGTCTATGAGCAGAATGAATATTCATCTACAACTGTTCCTCCCTCATACTCTCTCTCACAGACAGAGCAACTCCCGCCTCGATATAGGGCGATCCTTCCTCCAGAGTACACATCTCAGCCACACTCTCCCGGCCCTACATCACCGGGGATGCGCCAGGCAATGGAGAGGAGAGGGTTCGTTGCCATGTCCGGGGTGCAACAGCCCCAACGGAATCCCCCAACAAATGTCTACACCGCGCGTTCGTTCGGCCTTCCACCACGTCCGACCCCTATTCTGGCGCCGGGAGGCCGTGTTGAAACTCGGAGACTACGTTCGGAGGAAGATGCCGTCTGCAGGGAGCCCGGGGACGGCGGGGGTCCATTCAATAGCAAGACAGGTTTTAGGAGAGCCGGACAAGGACAAGTGAGGTGGAGATGGTACATAGCGGTTGGCCTCTTATGTCTTTTCATAATAATTCTAGCGATGGTTCTCGCAACAACACTTACGCAAAGAGGTGGTGGAACGCCCGTCCAATATCAATGGTTAAATTTGACTGGATACCCACCAATACCGACCGGGATCCTGACTATTGCGGGTACAGCTGCTCAAGTGCAAATCGACGGATGCATTCAACCATCAACGCTATGGAGCTGCGCGCTTCCAAAGGAGGAACAATCAATGAACACACCTTACCCTGCAAACCACCCCAATTTCAGGATTCAAATTGATTTCCTAAACGAAATATACCCGAGCGGCACGACAAATCTAACAAGCCCTAGCAGACCGAAACGGCTGTTTGCCAAGAATGTCATAAGCCGCAAATACCGAATGAAAGACCAGCTGTTGAAAATAAGAGATTATTCTACAGATCCCTTCTTTAGTCCCTCTCCTTCGCCACCTACAATTGACGATCAGGCCTTTTTGGGAGATACGACAGATCACAACGCCCTCCCTTACGCTGGAGAAATGACGCCTTTCTTCATTTCTATGCTTTCGCCCATTAACGTTCCAGGATCTCTTCTTATCAAACGTGTCGACACAGTATCTTCCAACGAAACCTCGGCTATTCCTTTACCAGTTAATGCGCCGGACAGAAGTGCTCCCCCAGCTAATCTTTATCCTTTTCCCACGTCTCAGCCAGTACGCCTTTACGATCGCGGGCTTTCAACTGAGCATTATGGGTTCTATACTTATTTTGATAGATCAATTTTTTTGAAATCCACGTCTCCACTCAACCACAGCGGAGTTGGTGATATTTCTATTGATCAAAATGGGGGTTCACCTAAAGATCAAGCGCAAGTCCGATGCACGTGGGCACAAACACGCTTTCTTGTCCAGATTTGGACCCGGCCGTCCAGTACCTCCGGGAAAATCTTAGTGAGAAATTGGTCGATACCTGAGAGCCCAACATCCTCGGTATCGGCTGCACTAGCTACGCCGACTGGGATCACAACGAACGCAACAAATTCGTCAGCAAATTATTTCATCATGCCAGGTTCTTTCCCCTATCCCATCTCCATTAAACTAGATCGCCATGGGGGTGATGCCACAAAAAAGGAGGTTTATTGCTACGGGCTAGATAGGACCCAGCATATAATTCAAACAGACAAGGCGTTACTAGTGGAGAACCGCGGGTTTGATGGGCCCCTCGTGGAGCTATCCTCCGGAGTCTTTAATTACACAAGCAATTCCCAAGCTGGCTCTGGGTCCGTGATCGACGGTGGTACCGGTGGATGTAAGTGCGAATGGAGAAACTGGATCCTGACATCTTAAACCTCACAGGCCCTAATCATCGCGCCTGGTCTCAATACTATATTTTAAAAGAGCTACCACGTTCGGAGGCCCATTTATCGTCATTCATAGAACATTTGCCCGTCTCTTGACTCTTGTGCAGCGTATCTCGGCGCTTTCAGCTCATATCCTTAATCGCGATCCCTTTTCTACCCCCTTGTCTTGCATGCCGTAGTGCTGGTCATGATGTCATCATGGGGATAATTATGATTATATAGCATCCCCTGTTAATATTGACACACAAGATCGGAGTTGAGGTGAAGGGTCGTTAAAAGGAGACACAATTATAGAAGCTTCCACCATCTCATTATCTAGGTGCTTGATAGGCGATGTTTGATCTCAGGAGGCCATAAATAATTCTTCAGCCCCCGTTTCATCCCATTCGCAGTGTTGCATGTATGTACAGTACAGTATGATAGCATGATTAATTAGTGGATGTGTATATTATGTTTTTGTACAAGTGTATCTCATCTTTTTTGCCCTTCAATTCCTTTTCTTTTTTATTTTTCCCTCTCTTAGATTTAATACACATCTATAGAGGTATTCTTCCCACACAGGTTCTACTATGTAGTACTTAGGTAAACTTAAGATGATTTGGGAATGTCATTTACCCATATACTCATATAGAGGGTTTAGCTCGATATGAAGGTTATGCTTTGATGACTAAAACCACAAATTTATTCAGAGCCTATAATAGGGTTGGTTATAGGTAAAGGACCTATCTAATTCTGTAACTGCCCATCATTAAAAAAATTACGGTAAGGAAAGGTTCTGTATTTCTTTCTCGGTGTCTAAGGTATTAACTTTCCATCTCTCCGTAAAAAAAAAGGTAATTATCTCTGAGAAAGCCTTGAAGCAAAAAAAAAAAACCGGTGGAAAGAAGAGTTTTGTGGTTCCATATAGTCGGAAGAAAAAAGAAATCGGATATTCTCAAGTCGAAATCTAGAAAATAACAAAACAACAATAACACTGCGGAGAATAGTCACTAATAAGACATGAACGAACTTCGGTAAGACTCGAGAGCCCGGGCTTTGTGGTTTCCAGGCTTGGTGACGATGTTCTTGGTACTATAGGGAGTCGGTAGGACAGTGATATTCCTCGCGGCTGTGGGGAAACCATCGAAACTACTCGATGTCATTTCGTGTGCGGCTGTGCTGCAAGGAGAAGAAGCAGTGCAGTCATCACCATAGTGAGAATACTGTGGTGACTCATCGTTCCTCGAGTAAATACTAAGGCAAAAGTCGTCCGTTGGGAGATCCCAAGTAGTAGTAGTGCTCACGGTAATGTTCTCGGAAGAATCTCTGCCAGCGCGCGCCAAGACCTTGCTTCATTGAAAAATTTAACATCCACTTATAATACTTCCAGATAAT
Organism: Pseudotulostoma volvatum; assembly: GCA_019804575.2. Taxonomy (NCBI): domain Eukaryota; kingdom Fungi; phylum Ascomycota; class Eurotiomycetes; order Eurotiales; family Elaphomycetaceae; genus Pseudotulostoma; species Pseudotulostoma volvatum. The sequence continues at coordinate 55,523 of JAHQZX020000920.1, forward strand.
AGGTACTCGTCTTAGACTGAACTAAGCCACACGATGATAAAGCCAGAAGAAGTCCAAGGAACCCGCTATATACAAGAGGACCGACCTTGCTGTCAACCACGTCACTCTTACTAACTTCCCAATTTTATCCACTTATGAGTATTTCATTCTGGGTTGCAAACTCAGCCTGCCTTGTGCAACTGTTGTTCCTATCTATATACCATATAACTCATATGGGTAGGACTATGATAATACAGGTACATATTAATGAGTTATATATGTATCATATAGTATACGGTGACAGCCAGTCACTTGACACCGCTAATTAAGCCACATTTTCAGCCTAGTCGATTTATGGCTTAGTCAAATCGATTTGGCTTGGTCGGCTTGACTAAGCCATAAATCGACTAGGCTGAAAATATGACTGGCTATCACACATGTATACTAATGATACATGTGTAGGATGTGTAGGATCATACTCCTACCTATTAGAAGGTATATAGATCTGAGTTATATGAGTTATATGGTATATAATAGCTAGGAACAATAGTCACAAAAGGCTGAGTTTAGTCATTGACAATCCGGATGGAGATCTTGGCGTCTTTAAGAAGGGAGGGTGTGGTGGAAGACGTAATCCTTCGCAAGTTGATCAGAGACCTCGCCAGCGAGCCTTTCACGGCGTATGTTTCAAATAGCAAGGCGCCGTTCCAAGCTCCTTACAGAGATCCGAAAACCTCTTCTGGCAAGGGCAGCAACAACCTCATTATTGCTGAAACCCTGTTGTTGTACCATATCTCGAATGTCGTCTTGGAATGTATCAAAGTTGATTTCTTCCATGTTGATCTGAAACGCTTGAAGCCCACGTGTCTTTTTATAGCTAAGTCGAAAAATGGCGGGACTAAAAGACCAGAAGGATCTGGACGGAGGCTTCATTCTGGGTTACATGGCTTGCAGACCTCTCCCCCGGAAGGTCAAATCTATCCGTTCATTGTTTGGCTGGCGTAGAACTGCCACTCGTGGCCTGCTAAAACTGCTCAACAAGCGTCAGTGTCACTTCATGTTCAACAGGTACTCCGCAAGGGTGTGGGCCGCAGTTTTGGTAGGCGGTGGTTTATGACATACATGTACTTACGACAACAGTTTGGCTATAAAGCACGCCGTGATGACCTCGCTACTGCCTAGAAGCAGCTAGATCCTGTTGGTGTTGCTTCTCGCCTCCCTTGGTCTTTGCCATGAAAGGCTTGAGAACTATATTATATCCGGACCGAACTTCCTTTGGTGCCTTGACGGCCACGATAAGCTCGCGCAGTGTGGAATCGAGATCTACGCCGCTGTTGATGCATACTCACGTAAGATCCCCCGGTTTCACGATGGTAACAGTAATCGCAGTGCGATTAGTATTCTCCATCAGTATCTTAGGCTTGTTGGCCTGTACCCCCAATTTATCCGCACTGATAAGGACTAGAAATGTGCGGATTGAGGGATTATGGCGACAGAAAAGGTACCGGGCCATCGGCCCCTGACTGACCTACTTCAATGCCCACCCGATTAGACCACAACGGAGTTGGTCAAATCATGTTGCGGGTGCTCCAAATGAACTGTATCGGTTGGGGGGAACAACAGGGCTTTGAGCCTGACTACAATGTCGCCAAGTACATGCAAAAAGCGGCGAAACTTCACTCACTAAACAATATAGACTCGGACGGATATAACCACCGAGACTTTATAATGGTGCGAGCAAACAATGCGCTCTCTAGGCATATTTAGGAAACCAAGTGCGGGTGGTTTTCTACAACAGCATAGCCTACACCTGATTGGTACAGACGGTTCCTCTTCGCTGCCCGTGCTCATGTGGCTGTAGGAAGCCTCCTCATCGCTTTCCTTGCCTCCAAAACCTGACGACGAGGCATTGCTAGCGACAAAGGAAAGGATCAAGGGCGGCTGGTCTGTCGCTATCAATAACGATACTCTGGTAGCCTTCGACCCCTGGAGCGGTCAAGGTTACCAACTCAAGGATACATTTAGAGCGAAAGGCCAAGCGTAATATATCGACTATCTCAATTCCATTACGGCACCTGAGGGTCATGACCATTAGACCCTCTCGACAAACCACCTGGCGCAGAATAACCCAGCACCACAGATTTGGTGCACCTGGGAGGGTGCTTACCGCATACAGGATGCGGTATCAATGCAAGATTACCCCCTGCCAATAGGGGGCTAATAGCAAATCCTGGACGATGGAAGACTTATCCACGCGTACGCAACGGCCATTGCAAAGGAACCTTTTAACGCCTCCACAAAAGTGAA
>JAHQZX020000931.1:0-57736 GCA_019804575.2 Pseudotulostoma volvatum
ATTCTCAATACCTGCGATGAGTAGTGAGGTGGAACGGATCTTCTCAGCAGCCAAAAAGCTGATTACTGATGAGCGAAATTGCTTGGGGCTAGAGGTTGTGGAGGCATGCGAGACCCAAAAGCACTGGCTAAAGGCAGGTCTCGTAAATTAAATGAATGATTACTTATTTTATATTGAAGTATAGTAACTAGCTACCTTAGATGATAATTTTTCACCGTTTCTGTATGTTATATGGGTACTATATACCCAGGTATGCATCAGTCATCAGGCGAACATCACATTCAGGTAAGGCACCGACCCCATCAGGTAAGGCACTGACCCAATCAGGTAAGGCATCAACCCCATCAGGTAAGGCACCGACCCAATCAGGTAAGGCACCAACCCCATCAGGCAAGGCATCAACCCCATCAGGCAAGGCATCAACCCCATCAGGCAAGGCACCAACCCCATCAGGCAAGGCATCAACCCCATCAGGCAAGGCATCAACCCATCAGGCAAGGCATCGACCCTATCAGGTAAGGCATCAACCCATCAGGTAAGGCACCAGCAATCAGGTATGCAGAGCCGAACATCAGGTACGCATCAGGTACCAAGCTAAATATCTGGTAAGGCATCTACACCCATCAGGTAAGGCATCAGCAATCAAGTAGAAGCATCTACATCAGGTAAGGCATCAGCAATCAAGTAGTTAGAAGCATCTACATCAGGTAAGGCATTGACCATCAGGTAATAAGGCACCCGCCATCACGTATCAGGTACGCCAAGCCAAACCTCGGGTACACTAAGCCGAACATCAGGCAGCCTGATTGAAAGTTCAGTCAGGCCCTACTATTGACCAGGCCAAGCTCAGTCAGGCTAGCTTCAGTCAGGTTACCTGACTGTTGCCAGCACTGTCCGCTAGTATTTGCCTGTTGTCCCTGTGTACGGGCTGCATTGTCCCGCTTAAGTGGTGGAATATGAGGGAGCTCCTGCGACTTGCCGGCTCTTTCCATTGCCCACGCCAAAGCGCTGTGCTGCGGTCCCTGGTATTTGAAGTTACACCTTCACGAATCGCGACTTTCTTTTCTTAGCTGCTTCTTAAGCTAATTCCTGAGCGTCTTGTAATGAGCCTCGTCTACCGGATGGTGAAGCGTCGCCAAACCGCTATATATTACTATTAATTAACTAAGGGCAAAAGAAGGACGTGGCTTCTGCTGGGAAAAAAAAGAAACATGATTCATAGAATCATAGGTAGTTCTAGCTATCATGAAACGAATCTGTGACAGTCATTTTGCTGATATGTTCCAAAATGAACTCTGCACATACTATGAAAGAAGACTACGAGGAATACAAGAGTCTATTGTGGTAAAGGCGGATCGCTCGTTCATGTTTTCTGGAGGCAGAATAGTTAGAGACCACTGCTCTAGTTTATATAATCTACCGCCTTCCTAAAAAGCGGCAGGGCTTCACAAGGATCAAGCCCCCTTCTGATTTCTTACCACAACTCCACTTTCGAAGCGGTTTTCTACAGGCTTAAAGACATTGATTTCGATTTTCGTGTAGTGATAGTAGCTTTGAAAAAGGCAGCCTTGGTGGGGGGCACTTTTGTATTCTAATATGTAGTGCTGCTTTTCAGAGCACCAGACTTTCCCGGCTTGTAGAACAATCACTACTAAGCACCAACCCGACCCCGTATCATATGTCAACGGCGACATTATTCAAGAAAGTAGCAGCATTCCACCAAGACCAGCGCCGTCAATTTGGAAGATATCAGTTCATAATTACATCAATTATATGGCATTGCTTGTTTATCAGATTGACGCGTTCATCATCGTTCATCATTTCATTAGATTTTCTATAGCCTACGCAGAACGCTAAGAGTACTCGGAGGGCTAATTTGTCTTGCAACTCATCCCTTTCCGGCATCCACGTCCCCAATTACATATATGGTTTAACCGGTATGCGTAGTGACCATTATTTAACCCATCCTGTAAGTTTGGTACAATAGGGTGACACTGGTGGAGTATTGACCGTTGACGCCCAACAGTTCTGAACCACCACAACACCCAATCTCTCCAAAAATTTTGTTATCTACTTATTTGAAAAGCTCAATTCAGCTCTATACATTAACCAGTGAAGTTTGAGGGCTAACCGAAGCTTCCCCATTGAGTTAGACTATCCCGGCGCTGACGCTTGGCTCAGCAAACGCCAGCCACGACAGCCGACACGTCAGCAGGTAGAGCACAATATGGCTATTTGACCAGCCTACCGAAAGCACATTGAGTAGAGAAGACTCATCTTCGTTAGTTGATAACTACACCCGAATGCTACAGCTGCCTTAGGACCAGCTAATGGAGCACAAACCAAAGAGGCAAAGGAAAACAAATTAGAGAACTAGTTGTGACCATCTTCGAATTTTAGCCGCATCTGAAATAGCCCGAAGCTCCAGTCTGTGTAATTTTCGAGCGGAAAGACTTGATCCTCGTGGCAAAGACATCATTTGCAAAGGGTCTCACTCCGCACGCAGTTTCCTTTTCTGCTCCGCGGGCGGATTGTTATCTGCGTTCTCCTGCTTAATGTGATTGGTGAGGAGTCAAGTCAAGAAAGCTTCCGGGCTTCCCGGGCCAAAGCCAATCCACATTCCGGCAGACAACGTTGTTGATCAAATCCTCCTGCTTCGCGTGTGTCAAGGCATGTACACATGTATAGGTTAGCCCTGAGCTACTGGTTTGCCTTAAGTTCCAAAGAGGCTGAAGGGATGTGACATTCGATATGGAAACATCTTCAATTGGGACTTGCTCATCAACGGGAGCAGGGGCCGAGCAAGAGCGGCTCCCGACCAAATCAGGCTCGTCTCTCCGATGTTTTGCTCCCCGGGACTGGACCGTGAGGAGGGACATAAAAGCATAGATATGGCCAATGGTCATAGATGAGAGAGATGCTTCATGCCAATTTTTGCGGCATATGCATCGTCTGCATATCCAATTTACCCTCCACGCCCACTCACATCGCACCCGTATATTCATTAGGTACGGATGCTGAACTGCTACGGTAAGCAGATTCCTCTCCAGGCGGCTGCCACTAGACTGACCATGCCCGTAAGGCCGAAGTGCCTAAGAATTCAAGCGTCACAGAAATTTGTCAGCGCAGGGGAGTCTCATATAAAAGGGAGTGGGCGTTGCCCACATTTACTAGCCTCTGACAACAGATTGTTCCAAGAAATTTTATCGTTCAGGAACGGGCCTCCAGAGTCTAATTCAAACCTCAGAGCGCCCGAAATTATATACATTATGTGTCAATTGTAAGTCTGATTCCCGATCAGTTTTTCCCTTTTCTTAGAAAAATCTCATTTCGGCTCGCTTGTAACAACTTCCCAAAGCTCACTGCGGCAAGTTGCCAACATCATATTACTATGATCAAAGAATATAGATGGGCAAAATGTGATTAGCAATCATTTTCCTCACCGCCCTTGAACTACGGACAAACTTTTTTTCGCTTGCAACTCATCACATGATTTCAGAGAGTTCGGAAATGCCAGAAATGGACTACAGCGGGGTCCAAGTTATCTATATAGATCTCCTCGGATGGGCTTGAACTCACTTAGGCGACGAGAACGGGGATGACAATGCCGCGAAATCTTTCCACATTTCGGCTGCAGGATTATGACTCTGCAACGCAGCGCATTCTCCCAGGTTTACAAGATTGGCTGTTGGGACGCGCCTTTCATGACGCCACAGATGCAGATGACCCGCCATATTTGATATGTAACCTTCCAAGAGAAGAGCGTGATGAACATCTCAATGCGGTGTTTGCCTTGATTTATAAGGGAGTAAGAAAGACCAATGGACTGGACAAGATCCCTATGCTCACACTTTTGTAGCTTGCGCAGGTCGGTTTATTGAGACTTTCTGGACGTCAGCCCATCCGTGCGGATTGGCCATTCTACGTCGTGCCTCTATTCCTCTTCGAGCCGTCGACCGTCGATGGAATCCCCCTTCAATTGGGGAAGGGGGTTTATGTTGAATCGCAAGCGATGTTTGTCGGAAAGGCGGTTGTCACGACTATTTTACCAACACGCATCATAGCTCAGTTCGATTCTCCAGCCGTTTAACGAGGTTGGTGATTATCGGAGGACCTCCGATAATCGCCCGTGTTATTGGGGTCGTTGAAGATTGGGCCAACCTTGGTGTGTGAAATCCGTTGTCATCTGAAGACTATTCCCGTTCGTTGCTCGACTGGTCTGGTCCACACCTTGGAAATTGTACCATGTGACGTTCGACAGGTCTAAACCCAAACACATGCCACTGAAACCACTTCCCCTAGAATTTCCTGCAACTGGTAATGGCAATGGGAATTGCGTCATATAACCTGCACCCTGTAGCGTCACGGTATTGCCGCATAAGTTTTCGTTCTCTCCTTCGATTGTTTAGCAGATTCCAACATAGGACTCCAGTTACCAGAACTCACCACCTAGATCATCGCTCTCGGTAGTAAACTTTCGTTTTTTAAGGGGTAACTTGATGATTCGTTCTAGCTGGCGGTACGGAAAGAGATTCTCTGGTTTGCAACATGATGGAGCAGGAAGAATTTTGACTTGAACATGGGGCCTTAAACGCAGGGTTTCTTTCATCAGGATCTGATAGTCTTCATTATGATGGTGCTCCATGTGCCGTAAGAGCCCGTCAGTCGTGTCTGTCTTGCATACTGAGCATGACTGAGCGAACCATTTGGTTGCAAGTTCCTTATGCACAATCTCATCCGTCTTTTTAATGTGATTGTACAGCCTATCCGGACGGCCGAATGGGGAAATACATAATGGACATACAAACTTGTCTCCTTCAGTCATTATTTGATACAACCGAATTATTATTTCATGTGTATGACACTGAGCTCCTAACGGCTCTTCACCGACCATTTTCTCAACAATTCAATGCTGAAAGGGGAGACGCTGTTAGGGCAGAAGCACGATATGTACGCATGAACACAAATTGCGGAGAACAGAGGGTGTAGTCTCCGGCTCACCCTAGATCTTTGATCGCAGCTAGATTTAAATACTAGATTGAGGAGCCCACAACGAAGTAGTGTAATGCCCTAAAAATGATGTCTAAGGGTTAGATTTATCACAAAACGTGGGGGCGGTATGCTCTGACACTCATAGTTAGTGGCGTGTGGAGAGATCGCATAGAACACACTGTGATGATGTACTCACATGACCCGTGCGCCGAGCAGGTCCACCGATTCCGTATTTATTTCTTTATTGCCTGTAGCAGGATGCATAGTGGTCAACTGACCTTGATTATGAATTATGAATGATCACGTCACTTCATACTGAACAGCAAAACAGAGCCACCCTGATCAGGTCGATTGATGTGGCGGTGCTCACTGTAGAGGTATTACTAGGCCCCAGTAGCACTAGTATCTTTCTCCCAAGGTCCCGTTTACCTCAGCATACAAGCCGCCAAGACGGGCTAAGGTCAGATGATCTTCCACATGGCACGGCGCTAGGCTACTAGCTTGCTGTAGGCTAATCCCCAATAACTGTCGGCTTAACGAGGCAACTCGCCGAGATAATACGTTTTCATGCTTTACTACCGATAATTCCACCTCTAACAACCGTGATTTTCTGCGTGGTTAAAGGGATGTTTTATCCAACCACCTCCCACCGCAACCTCAAAAATAAAAAATAGAAGCCCGATATCTTCTTCAGTTTAACACGCTGGTTCTATTAATGGAAACATTTTTGAATTTTTCCAACACATTTTCTCAGGCCTTTTATAGGGGCAGAGGCGGTATCTAACGGCAGAACTCTTCCCGCAGATGATTATGTGGGGGTCGGACTTATACGACTATCGGCGACTTGGGAAGAATTCGCCTTACGTAAACTTACCGGTTACAGGGGGTAAAATAAAGTCTTGCAATTGCTTATAGTCTAGCTATCTTGTATTCGTACTGCAAAAAGCTAGAAAACATTTGTCATGCCTGTATTCCCTATAAAAAAATACTTAGCGCGGTGTTATCACTTATGTATGATGTATCCCTTCACACTTCCCATGATAGCTGATATAATTATGAATTTAGTTAATTACGTCTCTCAGGTGACTTCTTGAATGAACGGGCTATTCTTACCATGATGAATCATGATGTAGCGGATACTAATGAGTCTATCTACCGTCGAGGATTGAATGGCAGGGGAGCTAAAGTTCAAGTTGAGCGTAAATATACCGGCCGGTAGAAACTAATCGATGTGGTTGGTCCGGAGATTTTGAATGGCGTTGAGAATACTTAATACCTTTAAAAGTGGGCTGTCCAGTCATGTGCCTCTGTAACCTGGATCCGGCCAATGGCCTTTGCAACGGAACCCGTCTCCGGGGGTTAACTACACCGGAAAGCATTTTCTTCGGTGTACTATAGTATCTTAAAGGAAAACATCGAGGAAAGGTACTAGCGTTGTTTGTAGTAGTACCATAGTGTCATAGTTCTTACCTTATTGGCGCCTAGTAACTACACGTGATTTCCCCCACGTGGAATCGCCACTCCCTTGTTGTAAACTTCCACACTAAGATATCAACTTTCCGATGATACTTTGAAATTGACAATACAAGCTGCTCGGCAGGAGCGGGTACTATGCAGGGAATTGCAGGCTCTATAACCTGCAAGCAGTGTGGTATATAGTTGTGCAGTAATATAAAAGCGGCGTCATGTGAAAAATTGACATGATGGCCTGGCTGAAGATGGACAAAGTCGTTGTGCCACATGTACTATTTGGTATGCATGAACTTCTGAATTGAGTTATCAGCTGGCCTGTTGTTGATCGGCGCTCTTCTAGCAAATCATTAGTATGGGAGCTGAGTCCCTCATTGATTACATTTCACGCCGGTAGTGAAAGACTTGTTTCTTTCTGTAGGTAATAGCTGCAGTTCAAATTCTCCCACATTCTCAATATCAATGATTTCTGTTTCCGACAGGAAAATATTCCCAGCCATTGTATCCGTTGCATCAGAGACAGACGATGGGAATGATTTGATAGTCTTCTCTCGCGTGCGTGAAACAGACTTCATCCTAAACCCTTTAGCTGATTCCTGACACTAACTTGACGTCAAAGACTATGTAGGTTGAGTCTTTTCCACCAGCTTGGTCCTGGTAAAAATCGCGATCTTGTTGTTCTATATTAGGATTTTCATCGCCCCAGTTTTCAGGATTACCGCCCGGATTTATATTCGAATCCTTATCTCCGGGGGTATCGCAAACTTCGTGGTACGAGCGAGCACACATCCGATATTTCATAACATATATTAAACATTCGTATCTACCTTACAGACTCAACTTCTAGCTACGAATCCTATCGTGAAGGTAGATCGTGACGGTGCGAAGGAGTACATATACCGATGGGGTCCTAGTTCGCAGAACTAGTCCTGACTAGACCGGCAGGCTAAGGATGTGAACAAAACGTTCAACTGCCTCTTGTTGGCTCTGAAAGAGGGTATACGTAAAGCCTTTGATCGGAAGCAGGCGGTCGTTGACGTTGAGCGCCAGCTGTCGGGGACCATAATTCATGACAAAGAGGCTAAGGATGCCACAACCTTCTGGTGAAGCTCTTCACGTGACCTACCATCCGCTCTCTAGAAGACGAGTGGCAAAGGCGGAATGTAGTTACCAAGGCAGTTACCAAATATTGTGGACGTCGGCTGAAATGGAAACAAACCGACCCGAACGATGCATTTGACGAACGCCACGGGCATGCCAAGAATAAGCCTCATAGACGCTTCCAGTGCTTCGGAAACGACTTGCTACCGGAGTGTCGTCGTGTTCAGGAGTGGTCAGGAGTGGTCGAAGTCAAATTAACGTGGAAGCATTTTCGAGTTAAACAAGGGGGCCAGAATCTGATCACCAGACGCTAAAGGCTTGATGAATTGATCCTAAAGGCTAAGGAATCTATACGACCTTTACGCTTCATCAACGATGATCAGCGTATTTTTTCTCTCTAACAAAGTGTCTCTGGTAATCTCCGGTTGGAGCATGATAGAATTGAGGAGGTGATAGTAACTGCCGTGTTCGAACTTGGGTCCGAGAGATGCTGGCCAATTTGTTAGATACACTTTATATCTGGCCGTTCTCTTTTTAAATGATCTTCAAGGAGACGAGCTAGTATCGACTTTCCACTTGTGGGCGTTCCTCGAGCATGAATTACGCGAACTCGTTGAAGCTGTTCGCAGAGCAATGCCACAGTTTTGTCTCGACAGCTAGTGAGTGGATCGGGAAAAAAAAAGCCGCTTCCGTAAGGTACTCATAGTGTCGGATGTGCAGTTAGTGTGGAGGGTTGAGATAACCAGCACAAATGAGAGAATGGAGAGCGGGGCACGAGAAGAACAGAGGTGAAATCCGAGATGATCGCAGACAAGGAAGGGGTGATGATGGTGACGGGGGGAAGGAAGCAGGACACGAGCGAAAGAAAAAGAAATTCAAGTTGGAGAAAAGGTGTGCTGCATGTGAAGGGGAGTAGGATCGCTTGCAGTTGGAAAACGACCGAAGAGACGAGCGACTGAAGAGAACCGGAAAAATGCATGCCATCGAGGAAGCTAGTGCCAGAGATAGCGCAGACAATAGGAAGGGGGAGCGGAAGCGAAGAGAATATGCTTGCAGTGGAAAACGAAATTCGAGGCGAAGAGAATGTGTGCTGCCTGTGCAGTGCCTCAAGATGACATTCACGCAGCCGATGCCGCCGATAGCGTAGACAGGGGAGAACAAAGATGAAATCCGAGATGAACACAGGAAGGGTGATGATGATGAGGGGAAAGGGAGGAGGACATGAGCGAAAGAAAACGAAATTCAAGCCGGAGAGAATATGTGCTGCATGTGAGGGGGAGCGGGACCGAAGGAAGAATTCTTGCAATCGGAAAATGACCTCAAGACGAGCGACCGAAGAGAACTGGGGAAACGCGTGCCATCGAGGAAGCTGATGATAATCGGTATATCCGGACTCTTTCCCGATTCCTAAAGAACGATTCTAGATTCCTTAAACTTTATATTGGTAATTCTATTACACTCCCTAAAGTATCTGCGGTCACCCTAAAAGCGGATTGTGTACCAACTATAAGTGGCAGCAGGACAGTACAGCTACTGCACTACCAACAGCATGTGGAGGAAGAATCGCAAGGGGATGACGCTTTGAAGAATCGGGAGAATGACACCTTTATCGCTATGGCACTTGTAAAGAAATCTCATCATTGGGCAAAGCCGCTGAAGCGAATAAAGCAAAGAAATCCTCGAACAGTCAGGGGGGACATAATTGTTTCCTCTGAAATGGTTAGATGAGTTAGATGAACGTTCCTGCTGCTACAACGTTTTCTCCTGAAACCGATAGTGAAGATGAAGATCAGTGGAAGCAAGATGGGTTACTGATCAACTTGGGTAGTAAAGGGTTGCGTGCCAAAAGAAATAGCTTATCTCCGACCATGTTTCTACCACCCAATATTGAGGAAACGAATGATGCTATTGAAGGAAGGATCGGGCGTGATTAGGAGACGATAGAGGGGAGAAGCGTTTTCCTATTCGACAGGAGGACGAGGCAACGATGCGCTACTTATTTCCTGAAGTTTATGGGTTAGATTTGCGAGCTGCTCGAAGTATGGAAAATCGGACACTGAACAAGAAAGATAATCATGACAACGTCAATGCCATTCTCTATCTAACCATTTCTTAAGAGGTCAGACACACAAGACTTGCAAGGAGGATTCCAATTAGGAAGGTGTTCCTATCACTGCGATGTCGATTCCCAAGGCCTACCGAAATGATGATAAGAGTGAGAAAAGTCTAGAACTCGAAGGGCTTTTCTCCTCCGAAAAAAACCAATTGCTGAACAACGGAAAACGAGATGTCATTGTTTTGGGCAAAGAGTCACCATCTCTACCATTTTTCTTTGACGCTAAAAATAGTATCAATCAGAAATGGCCATATTTTCCTCTTCTCTCTGTGGTCATTTCTCAATGCCTCCTTGCCGCTGCATCTTGGAACGAGTTCTTAGAATCCGAGTCCAGGACGATTCCTGATATGAACGATACTATGGGCGATATTGTAGCCAATGATGATTGGAATAACCAGGATATCCCAAATGACGACTTGGGGCAGAGTGAGCAAAGGGAGTTAACACAAGAAAATCCTCGAATTATAGGGCTTAATGGTCTAGGTATTGACTCAACTGAGATGTTAGATAATGTCACCGATGATGGGGCTGATAACCTTGATAATCTTGATCATGCTGCTATTGATACTTCTTCGGTTATAGAAGCTGAAAATGAGTGTATTGTTTGATCCGACCCTTGGGTAAAGGCATAATATTTTGCCCACTAGATGAGATTCACTATAAACTTGGTGTATCAACTTGTCATCTCAACAGTATACCCCTGTAGAATAAAAAATTTGTCTTTTAGCGTCTCGGCTGATACTAAGAACGCTGGATGTCTGCGAACGTTATTACTTGACCAGCAGCCTTCCCATCTTTATATGTTCCTACTTGGCAAGATCATCAAACTCATCTGTCAATTTGATACCTATCGCTTCACTACTTGGTTTGATACTGGGTGGCCTCCTATTATTGGCGCAAAGATCGCATTTGAAATTTTCAAGAATATGGAAACAACGACCTCAGGCCGCTGGACATAGAAGCGCCTGGGGGAAGGGGCATCCTTAGAGGGGGGTAATCACAGTCAGGATGGGAATTCTCTTTTCATCCATGGAAACATCTTGATGTTACCGCAACAATCATAACACTTCGATCCTCATCTAATCATTGTGGCGAAGATATTGATAGGTGGTTCTGTAACATGTTAGAAATCTCGAAGAACCTCATGGAATCAACAAGTGGCGGGCGGGGCCCATTAGCAGGTATGTATCTAGTTTAAATTATGAAGACAAGAAAAAATTAGACAACTTATTGTAAGGATAGGGGCTACCTATCCTTGAGAGAGTGTGTGACAATGTACTGTACCTACTTTATTCTCTAACCATAGCATGGATGACCTAATCCCACGTGACCTCACACAAATAGCTGTTGGATTAGTCGGTTCTTAATTAGGTTTAGTGGCGAAAAATTCTTCATGTAAACCACCTCACTTAATTAGAAAAACAAGCAATGAATCCAAGAGACTAGTTGCCACACCCGTTTGAACCAACAGTTATTTCACAAGGGTTTGATTGATGTTAGGCACATTAATCAATAGTCAAGAGAATGAACAAGTTGACTAGTTAAGAAATGGATATTGATAATCAAGTTGTCACTAAAGAAGAGAAAGGGAAGAAAGGACTAGGCGAAAAGGTTATACCGATTATAAGATAGAAAATCACATGATTCTAAACGCATTTATTGGGCTGTAAACGATACGAGTGGGAAACCAATCCATGCCACAACCATTTTGAGAAAGAGACCACGTACGTAATGATTATCTGCTCGACAAACCAATGTTTACATAATAACCATGTTGACGCGAAGTCACATCAATAAGGAAATCCATCTTTCTAAAATAGTCATATTAATAATAAAGAAAATTCGTTTCAATAAGAAAACATATCGCTTGGAAAACTATGTGCTAGAAATAATATTAGTAATTTTCAAAATGATATTCTATATATAATAGTGTAGACGGTTATTTCTATCTCACACATGTTGTTCCAAAGATATCTTCTGGGAAGTCGGATTGCGTATATAATCAAGCCCATTCTAATATTGCATGTTGAATTCTGTCTCTACCTAGCCACTAGCGACCTATCACTTTGTCACTATACCAAATCCTAGGCGGGCTTAGATAGTATGATTGTACAACTAAACCGGGACATGTTCCGCTTACATGAAGTCATTAGTCTAGGGTTCTCCTTGTGTCATCGGCATGCAAGACTAGTCTTTTAAAGTATCAGTAAGCATGACACGCATGCCAAATAGCTCAACAATTGTGGCAGAGAGTTTGATAAGGCTAGCGGTGAATGCATACCTTATCACTCTAGTATACAAGCATGTTCACAGCCAAACCAATGCCCATATGAAATCAGTAGCCCCTGCATTCCTTAATCATGCTATCGGTATGTAATACTACTAGCGTCTTGGGCTGTTAATGACTGCGAGAATGTATAGGAAATCTGGAAAGACCTCGATAATAAGCGCATACCTTGACGCTTCAATACTATCTCAGCAATGTTACAGCCAAACCAATGTCCGTTCTACCAATATGAAGCCGGTAGCCTCTGAATTCACTAGTTTAAGCTTCCTCTCATATTGTGGGTATGCAACGCTAGCTCCCGGGCCGCCAGGAACCATGAAGATGTATGGATGGTTTGATAATATAGCAGGAAGACGAATGGTAACGGGATCAATGAGTGTAGATCTATGCCGAATGCTACCGCGATAATAGCCTGAACCTAAAACCGGGTCGAAACTATTGCTTAAATCCACCCTTGTTCTAAGGACAAATAATATAAGAGCACCGTCGAACTTATGGACAAAGATGTGGTCAAGGAGTAAGAATTTCATGCTCTTTAAGTTATTCAGGGTGTTGTGCAGCTTGGCCTGAACGAAATCGCCAAGCTTATAGCTTATGCGCCGTCCAGAAACTCTATATAAATAGTGGAATTAGGATAGAAACTGGACATCATATGCAGGCCTAGGTTAACTTACGTATCGGTAAATATGAGCCTCTTACACCACTGCAAAGTAATACGATGAAAGGCAACAAAGTTTGGCCTGAAGATGGTCAATGACAGAAGGACGCTTGTGGTATTTGCCGCCGGTAATAAACGCTTCATTTCATCTTCGTCTTTATCATGCTCGGATTTTGTGGAATTGTTGAAAAAAAGCACCGGGTAGTCATAGTAAATGCTTTGGACGATTTTCGTCCACTGAATATTAAAGAGAAACGCATTTGAAAGGATCAAGCGCAAAGTTTGACGATCGTTTTCTTTCCCCTAAAGCCCTTTCTCAACCTCACGGTGATTCGTATTGTAAGCAACTTCCTTGAATCACCTATGTTTATCTTCTCCCTGTGATACGCTGTAGTTACTGGAAGAGCATACTCTTCCGCCAGGATAGAGTTATGTAAGACAGTATGCATGTTGGGGGGTTTTATATCGTTAAGGTAGACCAGCGCCATTTTTGGAAGGCCCTTGGGAGGTTGGGAGTGAAACGCACTAAATGAGCATATTCAAGAAAAGCTGACGTAGTGGCTCGTAAAGGAGTTTGACTAAAGCGACTCTAGGCAGTTCACGACATCGATGATGGTGGGGATTTTGAGTGGTAGAGTTAGCGGGATCTTGTAAGAGCTGCTGTAAGTTCAAGCGATGCCTTAATAATATTGTCCAATCCCGCTCGGTCTTCTGCAGCCATTGTGTTTCCCATAAGCACACAATGGCTGGCAGCGGCTGCTGCAAAGCAAGACACAATACGGCCTACAGAATCTTGTCCATTCGTAGATAGAATGCCTAGAAGCCACGGCTGGATATGATCCTCTCTTAGCCAGTAATGAAGGAGTAGTAGGATAACAACAGACCATCGAGCATGCCCAGACAGCGAGTAGCTCTTGATCTTGAGGTAGCGGGTTGGGATTTATACTCGAGGCCAAGTATAGGAGGAAATAAGTAGTCGAGTGTGATCACCGGCCGGTTAATAAACAGCCTCCAGTTTGGCGGTGTATTATTAATAATTATAGAAATTCTTTACATCATTTAATTTAGATATGCACCCTTTTCACATTGGGTGATTCTTACCAGGACTGGTAGCAGTCTAGTCCGTGTTTCATCGACGGTTGGCATGCTATGATGTGATCTCATAGTAATAAAGGAGGGTTGATGGTATAGAATAGCTAGCTACCATAGGTTGTTCTTATCGAGATCATCATCAAGGTGACGGAACTAGAAAGTGCTTTGGGATTTCTGCCATGATCTGCGCATGCGCTGCAACAACGAACATTGACATTGATAGTCGCAAGCCACATAGAAGAAGAAGAGACATTGCCAATGGTATCGACACGGACTAGATGTAGCCAGAAGAAAGGTGCTACATTGTCATATAGTTATGTCATATATGATATGATAGAGTACGTTTGATGACCAGGAGTATCATTTTTATCAGCTAACTGTTGTTATTAATGATAAATAAGATAGTCCTTGTAAGCTTACTAGCTGCATTACCGAATAACAGTTAGGTACCTATTATTGTTACAGTGCTGTGTACTCTTAACCTCTATTTGTAAAATTGGCAGTAAGAGGCTATATTACAAGCTAATACGGAATCGATTTAGCGGGCATCCCTATGGGGAGGCCGCCGTGACCAAAAAACAGGAAAATCTACGGCTCTCATCTGTGGCTAAGGTAAAATCAGTTAGTGTCTTCCGGGGACGGAATTATCATGCAAGTCGCAAAACAACATAATAAACCCGGGTTTGGGGAAGATTTGCATTCGGGTCCGTAATTTGCATGATATACTTTGGGAGTCTGACTAGCCGGACGAGGCTGGCACGCTAACCCCGGGTCGATCATCCTCTTTTTCTTAACTTGTACTTTTATACTACTAACTACTACTACTATCATACCCAGAGTAGAGAGAGAGAGACATGCTACTATTAGGACCGGTCTGCATAAAGTACTCCGGAGATCCAACTTTCTTCTGTGTGCAGAGCCGCGCCGGATAATTTTGCCTTTCAGTGAGGCGTTGTTCAAGACCAAAAAAAAAAAAAAAAAAAACAGCAGACTGATCAAGGACGGAAGAGAAGGGAAAAAAAAAAAAAGTGTCACTTGCCTCACTTCATCCGTTCCGTGCTCTTCTTTTTCAATTTTCAATTTTTATTTTTTATTTTTTTCTTTTTCTTTTTTCTTGGGTCCTTTTCCCTTCCTTCACACTCTGGTTGAAGTTCTTCCGCTTCCCGCTTTCTGGTTTCTTGTTTTCACCATCTAGTATTAAGGTATTATTATTATATTATTATTATTATTATTATTATTCAGTTATTCCTACTGGACTTTCTTGCTTCCTGCCCCCGTTCTCCTTTCGCATCTAGACCCTTGTCGCGTCTGCTCGGGAAGCTGCTAATATCCCTCTCTCTCTCTCTCTTTCATCCGCCATCTTTCCTTCCTTTCCCTTTATCATACATCCTTTCCCTGGAGTCATCCTCATTGACTTGATTCTTCCCGGACGAACTTTTTCCTTTTCCCCTATCCTTTCCTGGTTCTACTTCACCCCCCGGTTACCCTAAGGAGTAGTTAGCCCGCCGACTCAAGTTGATCCTTCATCCCGTCCTTGCGTTCGTTGTTCTGGATTTGTGCTTTTCGTTCCCACGTTCGTACTTGGCTATGTCCACGATGGACTACGAAAATGAGAATGGCCGCTATGATGGTGAGTTTTGATGAAATTAATCATCCACCCAAGAATGGTCCGGACAAATTCACACCAAATCCACAATATTGACAGTGTTTTCTTTAGACGAGTCGCGCTTTGACCGCGATCGCAGCGCCTCACCCCGTGGTGACTCGAGAGCAGACCGGACACGCAGTTTGTCCCCCAACGGTCGTGCTGATGACCGGTGCGTCATGGACTTCATCGATCACTCGTTCATAACAAAGGAAGATACTGACAAGTGTATAATCGACAGGATTCCGCCGGCGGATAGCCGTTCAAAGGGGGCTCCCGACGACGATGGGGCCATTAACACGGGTTCCAACCTCTTCGTGACAGGCATCCACCCTCGCCTAACAGAGGCTGACATTTCACGTCTCTTCGAAAAGTATGGCGACGTGGAGAACTGCTCGATCATGGTGGATCCTCACACTAAGGAATCTCGTGGCTTTGGTTTCGTGAAGATGGTCACAGCTGAGCAGGCCGATGCTGCCAAAGAGGGTTTGCAAGGCGAGGGGATCGAAGGCCGCACCCTCAGCATTGAGAAGGCTCGACGAAGCCGCCCAAGGACGCCCACACCGGGCAAATACTTTGGTCCTCCTAAGCGTGGTAAGTTAATCTTTAGTCCTGCCTTTACGGTCGCGATCCCTGATTCGCAAGGCGTAGACTTCCGCGGACCACCTCGCGGCCGTGATCGCTACGACGATCGACGTGGGTATGGCGGGTCCCGTCGCTTCGATGACAATTATCGATATGGCCGCTACGATTCCTACAATGAGCGCAACCGTGACGGCGGCGGTCGGGACCACGGGCGGGAATATGGTCGGGACTACGGTCGGGAATATGGTCGGGAATATGGCCGGGAATACAATCGACGAGAGCCCCGCGAGGAATACGGCTATCGTGGAATTGACCGTTACGCCTCTGGGCGCGGGGACCGTTATGCCCGTGGCGAAGATCGTCGTGAGGAACATCGAGAGGAACGCAGGAACTACTATGATCGTGATGCTAGCGGTACCGGCTATGATCAGGCTCCGCCTCGCGACACTCGTGAGGCCTACAGCGGTCGCTCCTATGAGAACCGTGGGGAAGAGAGATACGCTGGTAGGTAGGTGAGTTCTATTGGAGGCTCGACTCTTGTCGGCCCTTGATAGACATATCTCCAAACTTTTCCTATATTGTATTTTTTGCTTTCCATTTTCGTTCATGTCCTTTATTTCATCGATGTTCCATTCCTCTCCTGTATTCCTGGGAAATGGTTTGTTATGGCTTTCCGTGCTGGTGCAAAGGGCAACAGGTTCACGTCAACACGTACTATGTCCTTTTTCTCCATCGCAAAAGGAAGAAAGCACGGGAAAGAGTCAGCTTGCCTCACCTCTCCATGCCGTTTCGACGGAGTCGGAAGGCCGCTAGTCTCTGGTTCGACTGATTTCAACTGTACACAATTCTGTCATCGCCTTTCGGTACCTGGATGATTAGTTTTCCTTTGTTTTTCTGCACACTCAGAACACTCGGCAAATGGTTGGCGGCGGAAAAAGCAGCTTTCATACTACGTTGTAATACGGTTGTCTCATGGCCAGCACTACTGCACTACAACTTCCCGGATGTGATCCTTGTCGCTAGTCAGCTGTGCGCCTTATTGCGTCTTTTCAACTTCACGTAACGACTCGATTCTGTTCGACCAAAGAACCAAAAAACAAAAATTGCCTGTGCTTTCAGATTCAGAATACCAGAGAAAACTGTGCGGCTCGCTTTCCAAATGGTATTCAGCCGGACTGTCCGCCAGATTCGCCATAAGCGCGCTGCAAGCTTGTAGTACCGCCAATTTCTCACAAAGGGAGCCCACGTTCATAGAAGTGTTTGGCGCGGACCACTCGTAATTCCTTGCAGGGTCACAACTATCAGCCACCTGACAAACTCCGTCAAATTGTACTCGATGAATCACCTGGTGATACAAGCTCATCGGCAAGATCTGCTGCCTGCCTCGGTTACAAGGCGTTCCCGGGCGCTATGCTCGAGTTTTTCCTTTTGTCTTCCCTTGATAATAAGGTAAGGTAAGGACACCGACTAGAAGTCGAAGGACCCTTTTGTTCTTTCATGGTGCTACAGTTATACTCCGTGATACGGTCTCTTTCCCATCTCTCTCCTCCCCTCCTTCTCCCGCTTGACTTCAACCTATGACTCTCATGGCATGAGGTGACAGGTTAGCTCGGAGGGCTGATATCACCAGGAGAGATTCAGTGCTAAGCCCGTATATCACTATACGTTGGATCCTAGGCAGGCATATGGCGGTGGCTTACTTTCCAGAGGAACCTCAGCATGCAAATTTTCTAGGTAATTATTCAGTGAGATTCTCCCCGTCTTGCTAACCGACCAGCTTGCTAGCTTGTGTTCTGGCCATGCTTCCTTCTGAAAAAGGCCTTAATACTGGCCTTGTGCTGGGTCATCTAGCCAGTGTAGCTTTTTTCCCGCCAAGCTGGCTTCATATAGCAAGGTAAGCAGTACGTACTACCCAGCTCTAGTCTCACATCCGACGTAATAGCGACTTTTTTGGTTTGATTTTACTTTCCTTTTTTGAGTTTGGTTGCTTATTTATGATCTAGAGCTGTGTATGATTACTAATATAAGTGCGCAATTCAATCTTCTTTGATCCTTGTTTCTTGGTCCCAAATACATCAGATTCTTATCATCATGTTCAAGCCCATAGAGTCGTATGCCACACCAAATGCATATATAGTAACGGTATCACCATAGCTAAAGTAGCCGAACAAGGAGTACATAGCCGCATTTAGAGAACAAAACCTGCATTCGGTTGTAATCTGCGGAAAATGTTCTATAGCACTTAAGACTTGTGCTTTCCCTCCCACTTCTTCCCAGTCATGATTGTCTCCTATTCAAACGTGGATCTGGTAAATGACCGGGAAAAAAAAGGAAACCATTGATCGAGTGGTCAATTATTGCTGGCGGTGGTGGCGACTGGTTCGCCCTCGATTTCATTACTTTTCTGAATGAGGAATTCTCCTAGAACGCGGAGGGGATTGGGCGGTCTAGCGAGGAAATTGAATGAATTAGTGAATGAATGCGGTGGAGGAAGATCGAATATAGATGGTTAGTAGAAAATAAAGTAGGTAGATGGGGGCAACAGGGAGAAGATGTTGTATTATTTAACGTCTTTAAGCGGCCGAAAGGCTGCATAAAGACCAACGGGGAAAAGACGTACTGATCCTTCGTTACCGCTTTCATGCCCTCAAGTAAGTAGGGAACGATTTTCTCGTTGAGAAACACTCGGGCGGGGGCGCCTCCGGTTCGCATCTATTTTCACAGTTCATTGTTGGCAGTGGCGATGATTGATAACCATGGGAAATCACGTAGTTCATCCAAGACCCTTTATTGCGATGTAGAAGGATGAAAATGCAGTACTCACATCTCCTCCTCCGTTACTATTATTGAGCTTGTTCTCAGGATGATTGCTGACTGCTGTGGCGGTTGGGTTCATTGCGGTCACCACTTCGACAACGGCAGCGGGCACTGTTGTGGAAGCGTCTTCGGAGTTTGATGCGGGGGAGGGAACGGAAAAGGGCGGAAGAATGCCGAGGAAAGGTGGGTGCTGCTGTTGCTGTAGTCGTTGCGGCTTTTCTTAGGGAAAGAAAAAATCGAGTTAAAGTGTTGTTTATGTTATTATCCTCGGGGGAAGGGGGGTTGTCTTTGTCTTGTTTTTTAATCATCAATTATTTCGACTTTTTTTTTTTTTTGTGGAGGGCTCAGACGATCTGAGGCTAATGAGAGGTGAACTGGGTACTCAGTCCAATTGCCTTTCTCTTCTTCTTTCCCTCCTCTTCTGCCCAAGACTGTCGTTGTGGCAGTTGTCTTTCTTTTCTCCCTCTTGTCTTCTGGCTTGCGGGAAGAAGAAGCGGAAGAGAAAGATGTAGACCTAGGGTAAATGGGGAAAGGGGAGGCACAAAGACAAAGCCACTGTCGAATCATATAAAAGCCAGTCGCGGGAGAAAGACAAAAGACCGGACGGGAAGAAAGATAGCTTCTACTATGTATGATATGAGACGTAGGAAAAGAGTTTGCATACACATACCGGACTTGATGACGGCGGAGCTTTGACTCTGGGCCGATGGTGGAGCATCACCTCTAAGCGGGAGCTCTCCACCTGGCGAGTGGAGATGGCTGGACGACATGCTGATTGATCGATGGATTATTATTATACTTGGACCCTAAGAAACGGTTGCTGGGCGGCATCAGTAGTGTTCTTAACAGGACCTGACAGCTGTTGGATGAAGATTAAAGAATGACAATCCACTGATTATGTTATTTATTTTTTGGTAGTACTTGGTATTCATGATACCGTGTATGATCTGATATGATAGAAGAAAAGAGGGGAAGAATGGGAGGCTTTTCTTCTGTGCCTCCTTCGTATGACATACTATGATCACTGATCACTCGAATGTCATACTGACAAGTCACTAACTAAACTAAACTTATTACTTATTATCATCTTGGGGGGGGTACATGATGACATTATGGTACATGTAGCTGAAGTATTTTATTGTTATCCTATCGTAGTTAGTTAATTAATGCTACTATCATACTAACTACTAGTAGTAGTAGTACCGGTAGTAGTCACTAGTTTAGTTATTACATTGTACATACATACATTACAATATCATGTAGCATCAGATACGGTATATAACTACCTTAGTATGGTAACTACCTATCCAGTTATAGCCTGCCTATAGGCAGTATATACCTACCTAGTCAACGTATATAGTATACTAGTACTAGATCCATAGTATGTACATTGCACCAGACCAGTATATACATGTGATCTTACTTGTGTTACATAATATCCAGTCAGATGATCACGCGTCGTTTCACAACACGTCAAGTAGGAGGGGACACTTGGGATATAATAGTTATGTATCGGTATCATTTAAGTATGTGCTCCCTTCCTTACCAGTGTGCCTCGCATACATATATCCTGATATACGGTATACGCATCAGATCTACTATCCTTGTTCGGTTGCAGCACTGGCAATAGGCGCTCAGTGATACAATGCAGAATTGAAGAATCGCACGCGTGTTTCCTTTTCCTGACCCGCTATGATAGGATAGACCCATCCGCCTTTGTTCTGATTACCTCGCATTGACAGACCGGTTTGAGGCAGAGACCGCTATGGGAAGCAGCCGGTCTCTGTTGGATTTTTTCGATACGCGGCGCCCACCTGCCAAGCGCTCCAAACGATCTGAGAGTGATTGCCAGCCGTTAACCCGGGCTCGGGCCGTAGCCGGTCTCGGTCAGAACAACAATGCAAAGACCAGCCTATCCCTTCCGGCGCCAGAATCCGAAGGGCTCACACCGGTTCTCGACGGGGGAGAAGGCTTGGAGAGCCATGTGGTCGACGCCCACGTTGTCAACAATCAAACAGAATTAGAAACGTCCCTGCCCCCCGTCAGAACAGATGGCGAGGCAATCGAAGAGTATGAAACCTCACGAGGTGCAAAAGCGTTAGAAAAGGAATGGGATGACCTAGACCTCCAGGGAAAGCTAAAGGCCAGGAAGTGGCAGAAAGGGAAAAGTTCGATCTACGTAGATGCCTTCAACCTTGCCCTGGAAACCGTATTGGGTGGGGAGGCACAGTTGTTCGACGAGGCTGAAAGGGAAGTGTTCCGGCACTGGAGAGACCTTTCGTTTGAGTCACAATACCTGTACGTCCCTCTAAGCCTTGTCTTCTTGGCATTGGTCAAACTGCCTATGCTATGATTCCGATGTTGGCTGAGAGAACGACTGTGTTAACTTCTCCTTCCTTTGCCTCCCGATGCCGCAGATATGTGCGACTGTTCCTCCGTAAAACTGCTGCCTGGCACCGGTTATCCAAGTTGGACTACTATGAAGACATAGCAAATCTATCTGATGCGGTTGCCGAACTTCGGCAAACTCGCAGTTTGCCCAAGCCTTCACTAATTCAAAGTGACAACCCTGCGGAACTTCACCCTCCGGAAGGCGTCTCCCTCGGCGAGTGCTTTAGGTTCGCCTCAGGGATTGAGGAAATTACAACATTAGAAGAGGCATCTACATTGCTCCTATTAGATGAACTAAAGCCCTTAACGAAGGAGGCCAAAGTGCAAGGTAAGAACAAGAAGGAGCTGCTGGCGGCATTGCGTCAGACCAGTCAAACTCAAGCTGGGTTGTGCTGGAATAGCAGGAACGGCGACGCAATTAGTAGCCAGAAGACCAACCGAGACGCCTATTTCCTGCAAAAGATCCTAGAACATACAGGTGATTGCATCCGGTTGGCATCCGCTCCTCTGAAACTCTTTGAACGAGTACATCTAGTCTTTTACCGTTCAACAGAGTGGACAGAGAAGTCCCTCACAACCATCATCCTAGCCAAGATATCACGGAAGAATTTTCCAGAATATATTGTATCGCGGTCCACGACAATATTTCCATCCCGGAGTGTTTTGTTAGAATTCGAAGCATCACTGCGAACACAATTTCAGATAGACGGCCTCTTGGAGTCCAATGGTACCCCGACAATAGAGAGATTGCAGGTGGTGAAAGATCTCTGCGAGACGGTCTACTCCCGATGGAGAGCTTTGCTTGGAGAAGAGCAACAGAAGGAAGATAGGGTCTATCAGAGCGGCGAGGGCGCCTATTTACGCCGCTTTTCTCCAGCCTGGGTCTACACGCGCATCATCCACAAGGGTCTACATCCGCTCGGTCGTTTTAGGGAGCATTTGCGCGAACACGAACTCTTAACAGAGCTCCTCGATCAACATTTATTCCACGTTGCGAGACGCGGACCCTGGTATCAAAGGAAGGCCCTCCTTGAAGAGCATTACATGTGGGCTCTAACATCTTTCGAGGGCCGCAGTGAGGAGGCACAGAGAAGACAATGGAAGAGGATGGCTCTGCGAACGTGCGAGCTAGGACTTCAGGATCCCAATTGCCACATCATATATCACTATGATCTACAGAAGAGAATCGTGAAACTTGAAAAGTCACTGAGGGTCGTGAAACGGGAGCAGCACGATTTTGGACATGTCATGTTGGTTAAGCCGGAGGAACGAACCGTGCAGGGTATTCGAGTTGAGAGAGGGGATCCGCAAAGCCGTAATAATTTAACGGCAAACGGGGATATATCGTCGAGACGAGGTGGACCAACAACTTGGATAGACGGGAGTGGCAGTGAGTGTCGAGTCGAGAGTATGTGTCTCAGTTGGTATAGGGACCAAGGTTGGCAGGGATATCACTCTGAAGGTGGCATCGTCCGGACGTTGGTGAGTCATCTTTTCTCCTTTCATCTCTCTCTTTTTCTCCTTCATCATTGTTTACTCACTCGGAAATGATAGTTCGGGTACCTATTCTATGACATCCTCTTTACATACATTCCCAATGTCTTCCAGACTCCATTCCAAACCTGCCCTCTGGACCTGCACACGGATGCTTTCTATCCCTCTCGAGTATCGGAAATTAACCATCGCCTCGTCCAGATCGCTAACGGCGAGGCCGAGCAGATCATCTATAATGTCCACGCAAGGGAATCAGCAAAGCAGACTTATGCCGTCGGCATCGACTGGTCGTTCGGGCTCGATGCCCTAGTCGGGATCGTCCAGTGCTTCCGTGGCGAAGCTCTGGCCACGATTTGCAAGGTCATGGCACAGGAGTACCAACAACGCGGTGGAGGGATTCCCGATCTTTTCCTTTGGAAAGGAAGGATGGGGAGCAGTGGTGAACAGGAAGGCGAGATCATGTTCGTAGAGGTAAAGTCAGAAAATGATCGTCTAAGCGATACGCAACGGTTATGGATCCATGTCTTAATTGGGGCGGGTATCCGGGTCGAGCTTTGCAATGCGGTTGCCCGAGAGGTTCAGTACTTGAAATGACAGCGCCATCAAATATGACTATTCGATAATACTATTTATCACCTCGTGAAAAATAACGATTAATGAGAGATATTTATTGTAATCTAACCTATTTGGCGATGTATGGAAGAGAAAAATTCATTCATGAATTAGATAAATAGTGGAACATTTATCTAATTCATGAATGAATTTTTCTCTTCCATACATCGCCAAATAGGTTAGATTACAATAAGAAATGAACAATAAAGCCCTCAATTTCATAACCATATGAAGGCCGATCCTTCCAACCCTGCCATTTTTTCTACTTCCCTTCCTTTGAGAAGCCTCGAGGCCCCCAAATTTTCGCTGCTATTGATGTGTCAAGCCAAATTCCAGCCATTGCCTCCCTTTCCACCTATTTTCTCGTTTGTTGAGGGGAAGGAGAAGGAAAGGGGTAAGCGCCGAACCGAGTGAAAGGCCGATCTGTATTTTGGTGTTTTAGGCGACGAGGGTGCTAGCAGTAGCGCTCTCGTATCTCCAAGTGGGAGGGAGCACGCCAACGGTCTTGTAATAGCGAGAGAGACGGTGGATGCGGGATTCGATGAGAATGAGACGGAACTTGCTATCCTTGTCCTTACGGTTGCGTTCGAGGTGCTTGCGAACAGCGACGGCCTTGTGGTGCGGGAAAGGGGAAAAAAGGTCATAAGCGATTCGGTCATGGCCACTGGTTTCGACAATAAGGAAGAAAAGCAAGTGAGATAGGAGGGAAAGAAAATGCACATATAAATACCTTCTTGATTAAGAAATACAGATCCTCAGGGATTTCTGGTGCAAGACCTGTATATTTCCCGAAAGAAAATGGCAAAAGTCGCTCTGTCAGCCTTTATTGACCAAGCAGAGGCGGTAATATGTGTTTACACATATATATATTTTTATTTTTTTTCTCTCTCCGTTTCTTCCCTTTTCTCATTCTAATATCTCATCTTCCTTCTCCGATGATGAATGGTAGAGCGAGATCGGATGATGGAGGTAATAAATGAGAACATCGCCTCGTACCATTGGACTTGAGAATCCGTAGAATTTTGTTACCTATATATACGAACTCGTTATCGACATTCCCTCTTTTACTGCATTGCACACATAGGAAGGTTAAAGATGTATAAACTAATATTATACATTCAACAAAAAAAGAGATAGGATCGTTCTGTTCCTTTTTCGGTTAGAGAACATACCAGTTACAACCTTCACCTGAGCAATCCCATGACTATCGCGAAGCACGACACCAATCTGGGAAGGCGTCGCACCCTTCTTGGCCAGCTTGCAGATCTGATCCACGACTTGGTCGGGCGTGGTCTTGAGCCATGCTGGCGGCGAGCGTGAGTACGGGATCGCGGAGGAAGAGATACCCTTGCCCTTGCTGTGGAGACGACCCATGTTGAATTGATGATAGTAATGGTTACTACTATTTGGCGTCTGTCTATAAGGAAGGAAAGAGAGGGGAGGAAGTCAAGAAGGAATGGAGAAAGAAGCCTTGCGTGTCTTCGTCGTCGTCGTCGACCTTCAATCCTCAAGTCCCGGTCTCTTCTAGCGTCCGGTTTGTGGGTCAGGTGACTCGCCTATGGGGATCTTCACCGCCCTCGCCTATTCCATTCCACAGGCACATTATATATTATTATATACATTTAACTAACTATACCTATCATACTACCAACTACCAAGCAATCAGCATATAACCAAGGTGACAGTACAGGCCGTATCCTCTTCTCTCATTTAATTCGCTTCCATTGAGTCACAATCGATTGACGTTGAGAACAACAAATTGGGTTTAACAAGAAGTCTTGATGGGGGGGGATTCTAACACAATGATTTCAACATGGGTCTGCACAATAGCTTTCCCGACGAGAGCAGATCCTAGTACATGTATGGTACTAGCATCGTACTCTTCCCCAAAGGATATCTTAACCAGAAAGAATCATATGTTTCCCCGCCGGGGTACGGTGCTGTAGGTAGTGTCTTCTCATTTTGTTTTCGTCTTCAGTGAAGCAATCCGGTGTCGAGCATATCAAGAATATACCTATCTATAAATGATACTCTGCACATGATTATTCGGCAGGAGATAATAATGCATCTCGTATTGTCATGATAAGAAGAACAAGCCAAAAACAGGTCAGTCTCTTTTATTTGGTTCTTTTGCTGCTGGGAGGAAAAAACATTTATTTAATTTTCTCATGATGAAACAAATCCTTCAAATAAACAATTTTCTGGTACCTCTTATGTCAGGGGTTGCAAGTATCTCTCCCATTTCGTTAGTTCGAATTGGTAGTGCTGCCTCGGCTCCGATGATCAGAATGGACTTCTGAATTCTTTCTCTTTCGTCATCCATACCCTCACCCCTGATTTGCTATGGATAGCCGATTGATCTGACCCAAGTCAAATATAGGATGCCTCTCTTTTCACATCTTTCGCTGCGATGTCTACCCTGCCATTCATCGAGACAAGAGGCGTTGGCCGTCTTCCACTCTTTCAATGGGGGCATTATAGTCGGGAATCTTAATTCAGCCTCCCTCGCCATACATATTCCCAACGTAATCTTGTAAGGATCTTATTGATGAGACGAATCATCCATCCTAAGCTAGCATCACCGCTTACTTGTATACCTGATTGACTTGATGCGAAAGTCTCCTGCCAAGAGAGCGAAACGGGCAAGTTTATCCTAGTGGCGGCAGCCCTAATACCCAACCTACCTACCCCGTACCGGCCATACAACCCAGCCCGACGAACGTGTGCTTGGTTCACCATCGTATGATATGTCGTAAAAGGATGACAATAATGTATGATAGATATAGAATAATCAAAAGAGGCAAAGCATGTGTACCTACCATATATACATTGAGTCGTTTATTCTCTTTAATTTATTCGCTCGTCCTATGCTCACTTCTTTCTCTCTCATATGATACATATTGATCCGAAGTTTCGATAGTAATTATCCGTATACATAGATGATACAATAATATAGGGACTAATACATTGGGGGGTAACGAGCTTAATATCATCAATCAGAACACACATCCGTTAGAATTGTGTATGATACTCATCCTATAATACAGAACAAGACAAGTAAAGCGCAAATGCAATGTGATACAAGTACACGACTCGGAGCACTAACAAGCACTCACAGGATATGTGTGTGCATGTTATGTACACACATACGTAAGTTAGTAGAGATGTCTATGTGTGCACGTATCATAGAAAATAGATTTGAAAACAAATTGGGTGGAGATGACCACCGGACTCGAAACGGAGGGAAGGAGGGAGGAGGGAAAAGAGGGGAATGGTACAACAATAATGAAAAGACATCAATCAAGAGAATAGGTATCCAGGATGAACTGATTTAATTCATTCTGTCATTCTGTTCCCTGCCGGCGAAAGGAAGGAAGGAGCATTCAAACTCGACTCAGTCAAGTACGTCATGGTTTGTTACACTTCCCCCCATTCTCATTCGTCTTTTCAATCTTTGCTTCTCTCTCTCTTCTTCCATCTACTTCATTTCACTTTATTTCTTATACCCAACCATCATCCACTTCCGCAACATCGTAATCGACTTCATGATTATGCAGGTGATGACTATTGTTGTCCTTTGCTGTTACTGGGTCTGATGGATAAGAATCACCTCCATTTCCCATGACTGTGTCATCGTCGGCCTTCTTAACAGGCAAAGATATGCCAGGGGTCGTGGACATGGAAGCTGGATAACTGGTCGCCCACGACAATTCGATCTTACCGACAGAAGGTATATTCGATGGGCCGTACATCAACTTCTCAGCAATGTAACGGTCCTTGAAGGTGACAATCTGTGAATCAGGCCGGTCTGGATTTAGCTCGATCGACTCGTATTCTCCAATTCCCTAGGTAAGTTAAGTAATGTCAATATGCTGCTAAATCGGCTTGGAAGCCGGAAACTTACAATCAGATACTGCCTTAGGGCCTCATCCTTCTCCGAATCGAACTCAACTCCAGAGATGGCCACCCTCTTCGGTCGGTTGTCCAGTCGAAGGACGCCACCACGCCCGCGCAGCGCTCCTCTCCCCGCAAACCCACCCCGATAAGACGGATCATAACCGCGCCCACGTGGCGGGTGCCAGCCTCGACCGCGATAACTAGCCCATCCTCTACCGCGGCCACGTTGGAGGGAAGAAGTCCCAGGCTCAGTGTTGTTCGGATCGATACCCAAGCTCTTTGCCTCTGCTTCCAGCGCGGCGAGCTGAGCCCGTAATGATCTTGTCTTATCGCTTACATTATCATCCACAGGGGACGGAGGGTTCTCGTCCTTATGACCGTTTGGTTGGTCTCCAGAGCTAACAGCTTGCTTGCCTAGTTTCTGTAATAACTTAACCTTCTCCTCTTGTTGTCTCTTCATAAGTTGGTCACGCTGCTTCTGTAGAGCGAGTTTAGCATCTTCTGTCTCCTTGCGTTTTCTCGTTCTCTCCTCATGAGCTCTCTGAGCCTCCGCTTGCTGTTTTCCAAAGTCATCTTTATCAAACGTGGTTCCACCACCCTGGGTATCCATGGGAGTCGCGGACAGTTGAGTACCATTGGTTTCGGTGGTGTTTGTTGGTTTATACCAATATACTTTGACAAACCGATTGTCAAAGACTGCTTTTGGACTTGAGTAGGCGCGTCTAGCTGCAGCATAGCTGTCAAATTTCACTAGAGCAAGATGCTTATAGGCTTGCATCGTGGTCTCAACGATGGTTCCGAATTCGGAGAAGAAATTTCTGACCGTCTGCTCATCAAACTTTTCTTCCGGTATGTTCTCTACTACGATGGTGGTGATTGATTTGTCATCGTTGGGCCCAGCATGTGAAAACTCAGCTCGGCCACGTCCTCGCAGAGACAAGGAGCCTCTATCACCTTTACCTCGCCCTCGACCACCCCTATCACCCCTGTCGGATCCCCTTGATAGCCCGGTTCCATCTTTGGCCGCCTTCTGTACATCGATTAGGATGGTGGCGTTCGTCGGATCATACTCTGTGGTTTTGGAATTATCAGCTACGCCCTATATACCACATTCATAATGCTTACCATTATCCGCAGGTGGTACAATTAAGTGATCTCGTCCATGTTGATATGGACACGTTGCACCTAAATAACAAATACCCTGTGTCTCGTATACTGGGCAAGGTTGATTGGTATTGATAGACTGATCACTTTGGCCCAGTTGGACCGGGCCACCACCGGCGGTCGGAATGGGTAAGGGAGGAAGCCCGGGAATCTGGGGGAAAGTCACGCTTTGAAGCGCAAGCATGGTCGATAGTGGGTCGTTCTGGTCGAAGGTTGGAAAACCGTGCGGAATGCCTTGGAAACCAGCCAAGGGCTGAGCAAACTGGGACGGTGGGATACCAGGTGGGTGGATCCCATCTCTCCCGCTGCCAGCCATCCTGTCGCCTCTTCCACCTCCACGTCGTGTGCGCGGGGTCTTGAAAGATCGGCCATATTGTGACTCGGACTGATCTTGATCACCTTGGAAGCCCTCATTGTATGCGCGTTTCCGGGAATATTGCGCATTATCATGACTGCCTTGGGAAGGTAGGACCCCCACAATAGGCGGAACGTAGGAAGGTATTTGAGGGGGGCCAAGCGGTGAATTCAAGGGGGGGGGTTGTCCCGCAGCAGGGACTAATGGAGAAGGGATTGTTTGGAATTGAGGTTGCTGAGCAGCTGGAAGCGCGGGCTCGATCTTCGTGCCATACCTGGCGAATATTTCATCCACAAACTTGGTAGTATCTAAACCCCACTTGCATCAGAATCGAACAGGGATATGCAAAGACTTAATACTCACTATCTCTTAAAAAATCCTCCAAACTCTCTATAGAGACTCGTCTAATCTCCTCATCCGGTGCATCGGATCTGATAAGTGCCAGGACGTAGTCTGCGAGGACATCGGAGTCGGCATCCGAGCTGGTTTTTCGGCAACATTAACATTTTTCTCAGCAATGTAGGGTATGATCGACCGCAGGGGAAACCAAGATGATGACAAGAATTTGGGGGGATGAGGGGGGAGAGTTAACAACACGAGGGAACCTACATATCCTCCAACCTCTTCACCACCCACTTCTTGACCTCGACAGCTTGTTCTTCCGTGAACTGCATCCTGGAATAGATGCCTTCCCCGAACCCTCCACTTGAATAAAAGAGAAAGCAAGGCGATGGGAACAGTCTCAAGATCACAAGATCGCAATAACGGAGGTATGCGATTTTCGAGAAGCTCAAGCGGAGAGAGCAATGCAGGTCTGTAACCTTGGATACGGAGTTTGCGATCAACGGCGGCTTAACGTAACGAAAAGAGGTATGTGGCGGGGCCTTGATCACCCTCGCAGGTGTCGTCGATTTAGCTCGGCCGTAGAACACCCTTTAATATCAAGTACATAGTAATGGATTAGCTCACGGGCCATGGTCTATCATCGATCATGATGCTGAAGCCCTTGAGCGCCGAGTCTTATAGTAACATAATAAGAGGAAAGAGAAAAAAGAGAAAAAAAGAAACTACCTGCCAGGTGCAGGTTCTGATCACGTGCTCTCCCTCCTAGTGAATACCGGTAAAAATTCGCCAGAGTATGATAGGTATTCCTTAGTAATATTGGAGTATTTGGTAATACCATCATAGGAGGTACCTACTCTCATAGCTACCTAAGGTAGCCATGATTAGGTACTCTACTACATGTATGTACACATGTACTGATACCTATCACATAATTCAACAATTGGCACCTTCTCATTCCCTGAAACTTTGGCATCCCAATAAAAACCTTACTCGCCGAGGTTGCTTGAACCTGAAATTCGTACCTCCGATGAAGCAAAAATACTTCATATTATCTGCATGCTAAGGTGATACGAGCATGTCAATTTGAACAACTGCAGGAAAAGAAAGGGGGAAAAAAAGGAGGGCTACTCTAGTCTTTTTTAAACCCGTGACGTAGGCAGACTGGCCGGATGGACAAAGATGCATGTAGATTCTAGCAGTAAATGTGTAAACACGAGCGCCCTTTTACACATTGTAAAGGGGGGGGCTTCAAAAAAGAGAAAGGAGCAACATGTGTTATACTATCTAGTTTATCTACAGCTTGTCATAGTACTATTCAGGAACGGTTAATAATGTTTCAATTACCCGAGATGAAAAGCGGTGAACTTACGTTTTCATAGCCTGGAACTTGTTCCTTAATACCCTTGCGCTTGCGCATCTCAACAACGATTTGACCAGGTTTTGTCGTGACATCAAGAGGTGAGCCACCTGGAAGGATCGCCCAGTGGTCAAAGACAGATTGAGGGAATGCCTGACCACCGGTAGCAGCACGCAGATCGCCGGTGAAACCGAACGACTCATTGACAGGCATGTAAGCCTTAACGGTAAAGAGAGGGGTTCCAGGTCTCTGTTCCTCGGCGTAGACATGACCACGGCGACGAGTGAGCACACCATAAATGCCTCCCATGGCCTGTTCAGGAACCTGGATTTCCACGTTGAAGATGGGCTCTAGGATACTCGGCTCTGCCAGCAATGTCGCAGCATACAGCACACGGCGAGCGGTGGGAATGATCTGACCACCACCCCGGTGAATGGCATCAGCATGCAGCGTGACATCTAGTATGTTGAAGCGGATAGAGCGCATCGGCTCATCTGCGATTGGGCCTTCTCTCGTGGCCCACTGGAAACCGGAGACAAACGAATCCTTAATTTCGTTGAGGTACTGAACAGCCTTGGTCTGATCAACGAGTAAGTTGGCACCAGTGGTATCAGGACCGAAAGCCCATATTTTCCGGGCATCGGTAACGTCCCAACCGTGATCATCAGCCAAGATACGGGCGCGGGCCTTGAAATCATCTCGCGGGCTTATCTTGCCAGATTCAATTGCACGAGAGACCTCCTCGTCCAGGGGCTCGGCGACCAGGTACAGACGGTTGTGCTTATTGGGGGATTTTGACAAGGCAGTCATACTGGATTTACCGCCTACAGTTTCACGATACTGGACCACAGGGTCGGAGATCCTGAGCGGCACGCCAGCGTGATCTTCCTCCAGGTCCTTCAGGCAAATCTCCAGGTGCAACTCGCCAGCACCCGCCACCACATGTTCACCAGATTCGGAAGTGTATGTCAGAACGCAAGGGTCCGATTTGGATAAACGCTTCAGACCTTCAACTAGCTTCGGCAGGTCGTTAGCGTTCTTGGCTTCGACGGAACGGCGCACGACGGGAGAGACTGAGAACTTCATGACTTTGAGGTTGTGAGCGGCGTCAGATGTGGTGAGGGTCCCAGACTTGAGCAAGAACTGATCAACACCAACGAGACCTACGATATTCCCGGCGGGAACATCCTCAATAGGCTCGACAAAACGGCCCATCATGAGCACAGTCCGCTGGATGGCCTTGATGAACAGGTCTTCCTTCTTACCGGGAGTATAGTTGGGACCCTGGATGCGAACCTTGAGACCGGAGCGCACAGTTCCAGAGAAGACACGACCGAAGGCATAGAAGCGGCCTTTATCGGAGGTCGGTACCATCTTGGAAACATATAGCATGAGAGGACCGTTCTTATTGCAATCACGAATACTAACACATGCCTCGTCGTCGGTCGGGCCCTCGTACAAAGTTTCCGCACGGTACTTCTGGGCCGTTATAGGGGATGGTAAATGGAGAACCATCATCTCCATGAGGGCGTCAGCAGCAGGTAGGAATTTCCTCATGACAACCTTGAGAAGTGGTTTTCCTGCGAGATCCTTTTCCTCATTGGTAAGCTTGATTTCGAGCTTGTCCAAAAGGGTCGCGATTTCTTCCTTCTTGGAGAGGTTGATGACATGAAAGACTTTGAAAATCGGGTCCAAGATAAATTGGTTGAACGCGCGTTCAAGCTGTTTACCTTCAAACTCGGCGTTCTTCGTCCACTTCTTCGTCTTGGCGTTGAAGAAATTGTCACCCTGTTACCGGTGGTTGTCAGCAGAAGAGTGACCAAGCGCCCAAGGAGCAAATGGGCCGAAGAGACTCACCCAAAGGCGCTCCATCATTTTGTTGCGATCAACACCGAACTTCTTAGCGTACTTGGCAGCGAATTGACGGACAGTGAAAGCCCATCCGTGAAGACCGGAACCAAAGGCAACAGTTCCTTTATCGGGGTAGACTTGAACATCGCCAAGTGCCTTGTCGAAGTAGGTAGCGATGATAACATTAACCGACTCGACCGTTCTTGAGAACGATTGATAGAGGTCCTCCTTAGAGACTTGGAGTTCCAACAGAGCACGGTCAACTTTGTTGATGACAAGGACGGGTTTGATACGCTCGCTCAGAGCCTGTCGCAGGACAGTCTCAGTTTGGACGCAGACACCTTCTACAGTGTCGACTACGACGAGCGCACCATCAGTGACACGGAGAGCCGCCGTGACCTCGGAGGAGAAGTCAACGTGGCCCGGAGAGTCAATCAGGTTGATCAAGAACTCGTTTCCGTCAACCTTCTGTGGAATATCCTTTATATCTTCGGGATCTGGCAAGTGGGCGTAGAGAGATATGGCGGTAGATTTAATAGTAATACCGCGATCCTGTTCATCCTGGCGGGTATCTGTGTAACGAGATTCTCCGGCCTTTGCAGCGGAGATGATACCCGCACGTTGGACAAGGGAGTCTGTCAAAGTGGATTTTCCATGATCGACTGAAGCACAGATGTTAAAACCATAAACCATACAAGCAAAAGGAGAAAGGTCTTCTCCTTGCTACACTGTGGATACGTACCGTGAGCAATGACAGACATGTTCCGGATGTTAGCCGGACGGTCCATTAGAGACCGAATCTATTTTTCTGTGAGTTCCTAGGATGTCTAGGGCAGGCAATCTGATGTGTTTTCGAGCAACCCATCTATTCTCATTTGTGTGGGTTTCAAAACATACCTCTTCGACGGTAAAGCTACAAACAATCAACCATCATTAGCACGAATTTCGTCCCCTTTGAGATCCTTCAATCAAATCCATACTGGTCTTGGCATATATCCTAGAATGCAGATGATAGATGAAGGGCGGCACTTACTTGACCATTTTGACGGTGTTGCGTAGCAAAGAAGCTCTAGAGCGGGGTCGGGTAACTAGGTGGAATGAGAGAAAAGAGAGGGGGAAAAACAACAACAAAAAGTCAAGATCGAGAGCTCGCTCGACCTGACGTGCTCTGAGAGAATTTAATATGCTGCTCCTCTCGCGATCAAAGCGGTTATGGGAGCGTGAAGGATCTCCACGATGGAAAGAGAAAGGAGGGGTGAAAAATAGAATACCGAGAAAGTGGGAAAGTCAGGTGGGGAATCCGGGTTTTACATAATAACCAGGTCTTTTTTTTTTTTTTTCGCTCCAACCGTTTTTCCTTTTCAGTCCTAGAACTCTACCCTTGAACCAAGGGTAGGAACTTTCCAGCTATCATATATTAATTATGTAATTAAGAAGACTCCGACCGGATTTAGGAGTTAAGAGGTCCCGATAGTATGGGAATGAACAAGTTCATATCACAAAACGACTGAACAAAACCATGACCTATAATTTACATCGCAACGGATGAGTAATCATGGAAGGAGAAAAGGAAACAGAGTTGAAAAAAGGAAAGAACATTTGTTCATGAGGATCCAAGAATTGCCGAATACGCATCCTCAACCTCTTTCGCAACCTCAAGCAAAGCCACGATAATGATCTGATGCATGATATTGGGCAATTTGTCCCGGTGTAATCCAATCCATTCTAATGGCGGAGTGGCCTCGCCCATATCACGTAGCTGTGGTGTCTCAATGACAGGAGGTTCCAGTGCCCTGTAAATATATTTAGACTGAGGCACATTGACAACAGCCGTGATTTTTTGCTGCGCGTCATATACACCAATTTCACTCTCGGCCTCGGGTCCTCCGGTAATGCGGACAGCAGAGGGAGGCAGCGGTTTCCCCAGTCGACTAGCTAGGGCTCTGGAGTGGTTCATCCACATACCACGGATGAAGCTGATGCGTGAGTAATTCCAGCCGACATCAACTTTGCCTTCGAAAGCGCTTTTGAAGATGTACTCGATCTCATTGGACGTCGGGGTTTGCCAGGTCTCCATACTCGCAATAACTCGAGGAACCTTCAAGATTGTTCCTCCACGGGACCCGGTAGCACGATTAACGACCTCATTGACTAACAACTCTCCGAGCGTCGCAGATGTGGGCCTGACGCCGGAAAGAGCTACACCCAACTGACCAAGCGTCAGTCCTAAGGCACTATGGATCTTACCGTCTTCAAGTAAAACAGCAAATTGAGCTCGTGAGTCGAGCGCCTCCATTTTGAAGATTTGATTGTCGAAAAAAGTGCTAGGGAAGGCCCCAATATTAATAAGGTTGATGGCTACAACGACATTTGTGTGCAAGGATATGGGAGTCTTTTCCAAGTCATCATCCGGATGCGACACCTTAGGTGTATGCCTAACCCTTGCGTCGCTCATATTATAGGATTTCCGGAGAAGATATTCACTGATTTCTTTCAGGGAGGCTTCATAGGCAGCTTGTTTATCCTGGGCTAGACGCTGCCAAGTTTGAAATAGGGCCAGCGTTTGGGAAGCAGTCAATGTCGTACAGAATACCTGGACTTTCTGACCTTCAAGAACGCCAACAAGCCGATCTTGGCGAGATTCTGAGCCATTTCGAACATTATACATAATGAATTCAAAAGTAGATATGTCAACTACCAGGAAAGGCTGGTACTCGAGAGAAACTTTGGCTTGTAGAAGATCAACCGCGATCGATGCCTGGACCAATGGTGTCTGGGCCGAGATTCGCGTCTCGTCCGGCCACTTGATGAAAGTACGAACCCTGAAATTGGCGAGTTCGACAGATCCATTCATTCTTCCACTACTTACGATTCCAATGCTATCAAATCCAATGCAAAGATTTTGCTCCCAGTCGGAAGTCTTTTTGGATGATAACCATAAGTTTTTAATAACACACTCCGCTTTGCCCAGAGTCTGGCCTAAGTCAACTTGAACTTCAACCAAGTCGATAGCAATAGTAGAATTCCATGGAAAAGCACCTGCGGATGCAACTTGCTGATAACGTTGCACGATATATGCCTGTGACTCTAGGAACAAAGCGTGGGCTGTTGCTGCCGCTGGAGTTTCATCTCTTGAAGGCATCCAAATTTCTCGAAACAGTAGGAAGTCCTGAACTTGCTTCACGTTCACAATAACTTTCATGGGACTAATTTTGAGAATAGCAGAAATGCCGCTACTGGAACTGAGATGTTTGCTGTTCATAAGAGACATGACCATTGTCTTTACTTCGAAGCTCGCAGTTGACTCATTTGAATATACATGCTTTACTGAGGCTTGAAGTGAGTTGAACGCGACGAGAATTGCGAAGAACCGCTGTCGCTCATCAGATTGAACAGTGTTGATAGTCATATAGACATCGTCAAATTGGGCTGTCGCGGAGACTCGCGCGATGGGTTGGCAGCTTAAACTAAATTTCTGCTTACATATCCGGAGGCCGACATTCAGCCTGCATCGTCCCAAAATCGTATGTGGATTGCTGCTGTCCCGTGATTTCTCGCGGACCTTCTGCGATTGTACTTTGCTCGTCAAGGTAATTGGCTTGATGTCCTGCTCCCCGACCACCTTTTTGATGCTCTCAGTTATCTGTTTGATCAGGGGAACAATTGTGGGGTAGATGACATTGGTCGACGGATTAACTCGGAGCTCCGCATTTAATGCTGGATCCTCTGTTCCACTGTCCCCAAATTGGACTTTCAGAGCAACCCCTGGAGCCTGAAGAGAGGCTGTACATGCTAGGTCGCCTTGCACATATTGTCCGAATCTGCCTTCAGGAGGCCGACTGCCCTTAAGCGTTGCGGCTAGCTTTGTTTGTTGATCATCCATTCGTCTGCCTAGCAGTGAAACGGTAGCTCCCGCAAAATCGACGTCGACGAGAAGAGATGCTAGGCGTTTGTTGCCCAAAAAACTTTGACTTTTACCGTTGTTCAGAGACGGCATAGTCGCCCAAAGAGCATTGGCCTCCCGTAGCTTCTCGCTGGCGGACGCAATGGAGTGCTGCAACTGGCTAGCGGGAAGTATGAACTCTGATGTGGTCCGAATATCTAGGGATTTCCCTGCAGCCTGGAGAGCAAGTCGGAGACCACTTTTGGTAGACAGATACGCAGCATTGAATATCACCTCAGGCATAAGGGCCGAATTTAGAGAACGCTTGTGTTTATCATCTGACTTTGGGGTCATTTGAAGTTGCATGTCTTCAATTCGAAGTTTGGCAGCATTTTCTTTCGTTGTAGATATTGTAACACTTTTAATCGAGAACACAAGATCTTCAGGTTCTCGTTCTAGCTTCGGAGGAAGAGAATCGGCCATAATCCAGCTCATCTGGATATTTACTAATTCGACCGTACACAGCCCAGTAAATAGAGTAGTAGGCATAGCATCACTAGTGATCTCAATGTCAGGCCCTCGCCGGGCTGTGAGCTTCGTATCACGTTGCGCAAGTTGGCGGAATTTTTTGAAGCGCTTCATGTCTTGGGATAAATCAAGGGTTTTGATCCGCTCTTGCAAATGAGCCGCGACCTCGACTAGAAGAGATGCTGTTTCCGCAGAAACTTCAATTTCCACCCCCTTACTGGCGAGGTGGTATGCCCGGACGACATCACCCTTTTCATTCACCCCTGATGTTCCCAGAATCCCTGCATCTAAGATGAGGCTGCCATAAGATTTACTTAGCGATTTCTCATATCTCCTCAAGTCTAGCACAACTTGAGAGAGGTTGATATGAAATTTCGGGAATTGTAGAAAATATTCATGCTCTGACCTATTATCCAAGCGCATTTGGACCATTCTGAAGCTAAAATCCATATCAGTAGAATATTCTCTATGCTTCAAGCCAGGAGCACGCGCATGTATTCCCATGCCCGCCATCGTGAGGCAGATTTTGTACAGAATTTCACGATTTTTATTCGTCTTTTGATAGTGGGCCGGACTTCGACAAGCTAGTACAGTCGCCAAATGTAGTCGAAGCTCTTCTACGCTTTCTTTCAAATCAGAAACCAAGTGAGGTATCTCAGAGCGACTGAGGACGCTCAGAAGGCTCCGAACTGCGCTGGCCTCCAGTTTGATAAGCTCAATCGTGATGTCAGTGTCTAGTAAAATGGGATCCAATGACATTCTACCAAAAATCCTGCCATTTACCGGAGGCAATTCCAACATTGCGACGATTTGCCAAGTGTCATTGTCGACTGATCGAAAGACATGAGAGTTGGTCTTGACGTCAAAATCGATTTCAACTCTCGAGTCGGCTCTTGGAAAGATTGACATACGGGCTACCTTCCCAGAGATAGAGTAACTCAAAGATGGGAGAAGGCGAAAAGCAATCTGGTAGTCGTCAAGAAATAAAGCAACATGAAATTTATGATGGTCAGGATTTCCAAGGTGGGGATTCGATGTAGGGCCACCTGTCGGCATCCCAAGCCTCTGAATAAGACTTTGGATATACTTAACTTCGCCTTCCACCACTTGATCAACCACGTGTATCAAGCCCAATGGGTCTTCCGTCATGTCATACAGAAGCGCCTTACACGAACCCGCGATTTTCCAATCGTTCTCAGAATGAGATGGCTTTTTGTTCGAAGTATGAGAGCAATAGATATTTGGTTGGCGAATTCTCCATAACATGAGTTTTCTGGATGCGAGAGTGATTTCGGTTGAACAAGTTTGAGCACTTAAAATAAGACTCATTTTCTTTGACAAGGCCGAACTTTGCGGTTCGTCAATCAGTGAGCCTTTAAAGCCCTGACAATTCAAACCTAATTGTAAATTGATGCCATCAATAATCATGGAGCCGGAATTAGCCCCGATAACAATATGCAGTTCATTCTGGGTATCAGCGACTTCTCCAGAAATCCCTGGCGTTCTTGCCTGTGAGAGCATACTTGACATAGTCTTCACAACTCCTTCGACTAGGTCGAGTATCTCCCAACGAAGCCGAAGAATCATCGAGGAACAATGTGATCGCAAATAAACAGTCTTACTTTGGGGATCCAAGGTCGGCCCTCGTTTTTGTACCTGGGGGCTAATAGAGAACGCGAATGACAAAGTTTCAACTGTCAAATCACTCTCCTTCGGGACCGGATCGACAAGGAATCGAAACGCTTTCACTTGAAAGAAGATACTCATCGATCTGCTAGCAGGGTTACTGAGTAGATCTTGTGAGTCGCCCCAGATTTTTTTCATTATGTAACTTTTCTCCGCATGAGCAAGATCCCAGTTTCTCCACTGATCTAAACTGGACAGCACTTTGAATTTAGCGTCCTTTGGGTATGAGATTCCAGGATTGTTGCAGTCTGATATAAGAGCCTGCTGCTGGCGGTACGGAAGATTCTTGCAAACGTTGCGTAGTCGAGACACAGTCTTCCAGGCATTATCAAGCCGTAAATGTGACCCAGAAGCCGAAAGAATATACGATGGCCGTGTTAGAAATAACGGGTCAGGAATATCCGCGGCTGATTGAATAAGGGAATAAACCAGTGAGCGTAAGCGGTCGGTGGCGGATGTTGTATATTCAAATGATGAAATCAGAGAATTAAGCAGAGCGGTTGCTCGGTGGACTAAAAGTGCGAGTTGATTCG
This sequence comes from Pseudotulostoma volvatum, assembly GCA_019804575.2. Taxonomy (NCBI): domain Eukaryota; kingdom Fungi; phylum Ascomycota; class Eurotiomycetes; order Eurotiales; family Elaphomycetaceae; genus Pseudotulostoma; species Pseudotulostoma volvatum. The sequence goes on from JAHQZX020000931.1 coordinate 38,860, forward strand.
CAGACTTGGTCGAGGTCACTATGTCCAATAATCGCGTCTGCAGATGACACCGTACACCGGGCGATGTCATTAAACAGAGTTTGGCTTCTGTCAAAGAGCAACGAAGCTTAGCGTCCTCTTGAATACCATCGGATTTTCGGCTCTCGGCGGATGCGGAAAATGTATCTATTGTTGCATGGACCACTAAGCTTTGGTGAATATCATCATCAACGGTAGCATCCTGGTGGTGCTCAGCTTTTGTTCGCAATATTGTCTTGAAATTGGTAAATGAAACGTTATATTCGTCTTGGTGATGAAACTGAGGACCCGAGTCTATGGAGACAGGCGAATTAATAAGTCTCAATCTCGTTGAAGGAATCTTGACCGAGACAGTCATCGCTTTCTTTGGTATCTTTAGAGATTTCTTATGGTATACTATGCGAGATACGACCCCCATCTGAAGCGAATCTAGTATATCCATCGGATGAGAAGGGCGCATTGCTTGAAGAAATGATGATACCGAGAATAGGAATTCTGGAGTGCAAAATCCTGTGAGACCTGGATCAAGCTCGCAGAAAATACCTACGTGCGAAGTTCCATCGCGCTCCTCAAAGGAATTAGGAACATTAATAAAATCCCGATCATTAGCTGTCTCTGTGTAGCCACAGGTTATGGGAGGAAGGGTTGGAAGTTGCGATGTGTCTGGCACAGCTTGCTGGTGCTGGAAGTGCGGGGCCATCCAAGGACTGGAAAAAGTCAAGAAAGGTTCCCCACCAGGGATAGAACCACTATGCAAAGACTGGCTGCTCTTCACTGATGGTCGGTGATAATGACTTTGTTTTCCTACGCTAACATTATCGGTCAGTTCAGGCGAAGCTGCAGTTGCCTCAAGGGAGTGCTTGTCAGTATGTAGATTGTCCCTCCTCAGGATGCGGTTACTATTCAAACCTGCCGCACCGGCAGATAGAAAGGAGCTTCTGCGAGCCGGGAAGCTTTCGGGTGCAAATAGAGCTCCTGAAAGTAATGCATTATCCAGGGTTGGGGTGTCAACAATCGGTTCAGGCATAAATGGGACCGGCATAGAAGGGGGATTGTCTTTGGAGGTATTTGCACTTGCATCAACTTGCTTTAAAGCAAATAAAAGCCAGGGAGTTCGATGGGTTCGTTGATCGTGTAGCGTTATATGCCGCTGTTGCAACGTCTGGTCCTCTACAAAATTCCACATTCGCTGAAGCATCACAAATTTGATCTTTGTTTGAAGAAGAGCATATGTTTTCGCAGAGTCTTTGTGCTTGCCGTGATGGCGCGGAGTAGACTTGCGATCAACCGTGGCAGCAGTGATATCAGGAATGGTAAGACTAAGTCTCTTCGAAAACTGACCCCGGGCCCAGTCATTGAATCGCAAATCCGTAATGCCGGAGTCGAGAATGAACACGGAATCTTCCACAACGACAGCCATGTGAATTGACTCGATCTTTGTCCGAAGGAAAGTAACATCATGAAGAGATATAGGATGCAATGGGGGCAGTGCATTTTCTTCGTCATCGAGAGTAAAGTCAAAAGTTCTCAGGGCCACGATCATCGACCGTAGAAAATCAGGAGAACATTCCCCAACCACCCTTCCCACTTCAAAATCCCAGTTACAAACGTATGTTGGCTCGGTAGGCGGCAATCCAAATAAACGATGACCATAGATGGATACACCGTCAACAAAAAGTTGAGTATTTGAGACATTACAAACGTCGTCGGATTGCAGAGTTTCTAGAGCAACCTCAATCGGACTGAAAGTTGTTTGTAGGTCCATATAGTAATTCGTGAATCTCATATCAGCTTCAATGGAGACGGCGGCCAACCTAAGTGCTTTCGAGTGATCATATATGTTGGCAGGTAGAAGTGCGTAGGCATTGTCAGCGATAATACATATCGTGACGTCAAGCTCGTTGCCTTTTCTATTCGGATTGATTCCGCTATAGGCTCCAGCATATCCAATCCTCTTTGAAGCCTCTTGGAATTCTTCTAGAGTTTTGAAGTGCATCTCTTCCCCAAAATAATTATCCCGAATTCTCGTAAAATATCGGATTAAGAACCCGTATAAACACAGGAACGGAAGTTCACCAGAAATTTTCAGTAATAATGTGTCTGTCAACGCTGGGGATGCGGAGAGATTGTAAGAGTAATGGCCTTCAAGGACAAGGCTTTTCAACGTTGCGACAGACTTGTCTCGTTGAAAGGTATGGAGCGTATGCCACAATGGAGTCAGTAGGTTGATGCTGCCATCTACCAAGTAGAGATCAAATGTCAGATCATTCTCTTCTGGCCTGTATTTTGTGGCCGGAATCTCTATGTTCGACTTTAGTTCTTTGCCTTTGACTACCACGAAGGCGTTATCATCTAAGTCGGAAGGATTGTTAATGATGTTTGAGTCGTTGACATTCAGAAATAGACGAAAGTTGGTGAGAACGGGTTTGATGGTGTAGAAGAACGGCACGAAGGTATAATAGTCAGTCGGGGGACCGGATACCCAATCATTGACAAGGTCTATCAGAAGGAAGATATGATCTCGAAGTAAAAATACCTCCAGATCACTACACTGAACATTGAAGACCCAGTCACGTAGATTATTCCAAATGAGGGGATTCGAAAGATCGCAAGAGATCACTTGTCGGGGACATTGCCATAACAAGCCGTGATTAACGCTTGACGACAACTTTGATTCACAAAGGTCCAAAGTAAGCGAGTTTCGATAACCGTTCTTCGAAGGAACTATATCCATGTCGTAGGTTATAGTAGAGTCGCGGGCTACTCGCAAGGAGAGCCAACCAAATGGGCGGACTTCCGGACCAACATTGCCAGCTTCGCCCTCCTTGTTCCGTGTGTGTGGTTTCTGCTTCTTATTCTTCAACATTGAAGCACACCTAATAGTATCAATTCGGTCTTTCCATTGCCAGTCCTTGGATTCTTCCCTGGTTGGAATTCGCAAGGTGGTGTCTTGGTTGATTTCTAGTCGAACCTTGAAAGTAGTGCTTTCCCTCAGATCTCCCGGCTCAAGCGACTTAGCCGGCTGGACACTCCGATATGTATTTGGAAAGAATACATTTTGCAAACATATACGCTCTCTATCCGCCCAAGGGCCGTAGTTGATGGTTCCCCCTTCGATCCTCAAGTCCAGACCCCATTCCGGAGGGTTGCTTCCATTGATATCATTCGGGTCATATTGGGCCCAGGAGGGTGAATCGATGTATTGCTCAAAAGGCACAATTCCCGGAACGTCCCAGTAGTAGCTCAACATTAGTGCGGGACAATCCATGAGCGTTGAAACCCTCCCATACTCAACAGTGTCCCAGCCTTCATGCTCATCCCTGCTGTTATCCAGGTATCGAGTGAGGCCGAGCCATCTAGCCTCTCCGGGAAAGGTTGATTGACTTGTTGGCGTTGTGCCAGGGCCCACCTCATCTCGGTGGTCGATATGAAAAGACTCAACAGAGTTCTGGAAGTAGGGAATTAAATCGCGGATGTTATGCCACAATTTACGCTTCCGACGCTGACTAGGATGGAGACTATTTTCAACCCGAGGCCCACCCTGATCTCCTGAGAAAGAGCCTAGGCCTATAGCAGCTACAAGCTGTTCCTGCTTGAAATCGGGATTGGGCCGCAATTGGACTATTGGATGATGAAACTCAAAAGTGAATGATTGTCGATAGTGGTCAAGGGGACCAGAATCAGTTGCATCAATCATGCCAGCTGCTTTCTCGAAAGTCGAGGTCAAGATAGATCGCGTGTTTTGATTTCCGATAACTATTGCCCCTCTTGTGCATTCCAGCTTAACTGGTAGAAGTCGAAGAAGTCTGGAGGGAGCTGTGGCCCCGGAACCAATTGCTGTAGGCTCGCCAGTCTTTGACACATTCGCTTCACTCTCACTTTTCCCAATTTGATCTCTGGGAACGGACGCGGCTGCAAATGATGAGGCCGCTTTCATGGAATTTGCATCGACGGCAGGTCGACCAAGGCGTATTGATGCCTCCTTCCCTGGTCCATCTCTCGAATTTTGATAACTTGTTACCTCCGCCGCAGGAAATGATGAATTCGGATCAGTGGGGTAGCCAAACCCCGAGAGGAGATCATCATATGCAGGAGTTCTGTTGTAAATAAACCATTCCAGGCCATAGATGGTGACAGCTATGCGACAAGGAAGAGTGTCACCCTCCTCTATCCCGCCTTTCTCGCCCCGGTCGACGCTGTGCTGACTATCATCATAGCTTTCACCTTGCTTGTCACCAATCGGCTGAGAGTTTGACTCAGATTTTGATCCTCTTGCTCGTAAGAGATCCACACCTTTGACCGACCGTTTCCAATAGTTCCAAGATATGAAGCCCCCATGGACCCAGATTGCTTCGTTTACGCCATGATATCGAATGCCTTTGAAGAAGATCCTTCCCCCGAGTAACGAGATTTGGAGGGCTTGAATGTCAACATAAGCATGATAATAATGTGATGTATAAGCTCGAATGCCATAAGAAACAAGAGCGGCGAATAGACGATTGAAGTAAAAGAAGAAGAATAAGCAACTGGGTTTTGTGAGTCACACTTCAGAAGGGCCTTACTAGGCAGGGGAATACATACAGGATGCCACAGACAATGAGCTCTACTAAGAAGACCCTGGTGCAATATAAGTATCTGTATTATGAAGCGCTTCGTGACCTCTCTTTACCAATTAAATGCCGGGCCAGTTGCTTGGGATTGCTGCAATAAAGAGGCCATCTAGGAGGATTGTCACCTCGGTCTGAGTTATCAGCATTACGGCTCCTGACCTTTCAGATATCATCGACCAAAGCAGATCTAATAGTTAGTAGCAATAAACGTTCGAATAAAGTATTATTAGATAGACTTCTTCATTACTCGGGGCGTCGTTCTACGAGTCCGGCGCGTGTCACCAAGTCACAAGTCAAGTCACGAGTACGAGTGACTGATGGATTTAAACCAAAAGTAGTATGATACTATACTTTGCATTACTTACTTTTATGCTGGTACTAATGCAGAAATAAGAGCTCCACAGCCCGTTCGCGCTTAGAAGAACCTCGTTGCCCGCTAACAAGATGTACAATATACAATACACATCCACTTTCACGGCTCCTACACTTGAGCTCTCAAATTTTCCCCTTTGATGCTTCCCACAGGCTTCTTAAGAAATGATGACCCTGCAATTTCATTCATGGCCCCGGTATGAGCTCGTGTCCCAAAGGTTCTGAGGAGTGCGCTGTTAAGGACAGTGAGCCGTACCCAAGATGACTGTCACTCCGTCCTCTGGAGGTACAGGTTCGAAGCTTACAAGAGCCGTGGTTATTATTGCTGGTGTCGCCTCATTAATTGCCTCACTACTATCTCTTGTGTACGATAACGTTTTTCTCCATCTAAGTAGGCTTGCCAGGCTAATACAGTGTCTCCCATCGTGAGCAGATCAATATGGCTCCAGACGTAGGGCTGAGATATCTCTTGTTCTTTTGATTCTGAATTGACGGCCTCCCTAGAAAAAACTACCGAAAGCCCCTGTTACAACGATATGTTGTGCGCATATTGCTAATGTTGGTAGCTCAATATCAATTTGGAATGACAGAGTGAGGCTGATTACTGAAGGGTTCCAATCTATGCAGCATCATCGTGGACAAGCATTGTATCACTAAGAGCTTCTTTGTGGTTAGATCCTATTCGGGATGTTTACGAGGCACGATTCACAAGCTCAGTTACCATAATGATCTTATCTGACAATTTCTGCAGGCCTTCACGATTTACACTTTCTTCCAATTACTAATCAATGTCCTTGGCGGAGAACGTGCTCTTATTATTATGACCCACGGTCGACCTCCTATCCAACATGTCTGGCCGCTGAATCACCTCCTTCCGAAGGTTGATATCTCAGACCCCCATACATTCTTAGCCATAAAACGGGGTATTCTACAATATACCTGGCTGAAGCCAATTCTCGCAGTTGTTTCAATCGTTATGAAGGCAACCGACACGTACCAGGAGGGCTATTTAGGTCTCAATTCAGGTTACCTATGGACTGGAATCGTCTACAATATCAGTGTCTCGTTAAGTCTTTATTCCCTTGCCCTTTTTTGGGTATGCATGCATGACGATCTGAAACCATTTCGGCCGATCCCCAAATTTCTCTGCGTCAAACTTATTATATTTGCTTCATACTGGCAAGGCTTCTTCCTGTCGATCCTTCAATGGTTAGGTGCGATTCCAAGTGATGTTGAAGGATATACTCCGGACAACCTTGCAGCGGCAATTCAAGACAGCCTGATTTGCTTTGAGATGCCAATCTTCGCTGTCCTACATTGGTATGCATTTTCTTGGCATGACTATGCAGATATTACTATCTCAGCGGCACGCATGCCGGTAAAATATGCTATTCGGGATGCTTTTGGCATCCTGGATCTCATTGAAGACACGAAACAGACTCTTCGTGGCGAAAATTATGAATATAGGCTGTTCGACTCCGGGGATAATGTCATTGCCCATCAGGAATCCCGTTCCCGCTTGAAGAGGGTTATGGATGGAATGAGATACGAACGAGGAGGGAAGGGCAAGTATTGGATCCCAAAGCCAGGCGAGGTCAATAGCCAGACGCCACTTCTCGCTAACAGTGGAGTCCCTGGCAGCGGCTCGGAGAGTAGAACGCAAAGGACCAACATTCATGACAGGTATAAGTCGTACGGCGAGCTAGAAGAAACCTGTCTTGATGAACAGGATGAATGTTTATTCACAAATGCACGAGCCTTAGAATTCGGCGACTGGAATGTGAGTCTGCTGTGATCTACATACCTTCCTTTTTCCCATGAAGCTGATTATTTCTAGTATCCTGTGATTTCTGCTTACGAAGTTCCTAAAGATCAACGATTAACAAACACGTCTAGCTACCAGGCAACCCCAGAGCCTCCCCTAGCGAGAAAAGCTTGGAGACGTAAAGGTAATCATGTCGGTGGATTCGAAGGGGAAAGACGAAGCAGGGCGAGTGGGTCAAGGAGCGGCATCAGGAACAACAAGTTACAGAGAGCGGAAGATCCAGAACATGGTTTGAGTGATTCAAACTCTTCCCGGTCTAGGCGTAGCCAACTGGTAGATCTTGATGTTGAGGATCCAGAAGCAGAGCAGCGCGAGCAAAGTCGCACAACTAGAGAATTAAGCCTAGCGATGAACGAATCCTTCTATGAGCAAAATCGGTATGTTATTACCCAGGGCACGTGAATTAAATTAATCCCTGACCTTACCTTAGAATGCTATCCGGTGACTCGGACCAGGGGGGATATCAAGATAAAAGCGCACAAGCTGCACCACCGTTAATTTTCGCAGTTGAGGCGGGTGGCAGCGAAGACGAGGAGGACCAGGCTCCTAAGTTTCCCGGCCTCGGGTATGGCGCTTTCGAGGAAGAACGTCATGTTTGGGACAGATAAAATCATCAGGCGTGAAGGTTACCTTTTTTTTTTTTATACTCTTTGTGCTGCTTCGGGTGTTTCTATTAAATTAATTCATATCAGCACCCACATGTAACGTGGTGATTCCTTATAGTTATGGGCAAATACGTTTCGTGTTTGCCAATCCTAGATGGGTGAATGGTAATGTGATTGATTAATCGCGCAGTCAAGCATAGTAAAGGAGCTGGTGTCTATACATGGAGGGTTCATTTCGCAGTAGAGTACAACATCTCTCATACCAATCCAAAAAGAAACCCACCGTTATAACAATAGAACATCTCGAAAAAGACCAACGATCCGCTTTTGTTGGGTTCGTTAGCATCGGGTATTATTTATCCGCTATCACGTATGATCTCAGATATTGGTCCTCGGGCGATGGGGATGCTAAAATAAGTTAGGATAGTACCAGTTTAGTACGATATCATAGAGTTAATTATCACTATTATATTATATTTGAGAGGTAAGTATATATTCATACCCATGATAGGATGATAGGATGATAGGATGATATATGTATTATATCCTGTATCCTGTATCCTGTATCCTGTATCATAGTTAGCATATAGAGTCGAATAGATGATGCAAAAATAATAAAAATAAACCCGGGATGGTTGCATGGTCCTATCAGATCAGATGATACGATGGGATAAATAATGACGAATCCTGAAAGGATCCCACGACACCCAACGCTTCATTAACCGCTCGAATTGACCGCGCGAAACACCACTTGAAGAGCTAAGCACCACATGAACAACCATGAACCTATCAGGAGCACAAACCAGGACGAAGCGTGAGACTGACCAGTGCTTTAGCAGAATCACGCCGTCATCACTGATACCGATAGCTTGGCGAATCGTATCTTCGAGTCTGCCCCTCTTGCATTGGGTCTCCAAGGGGCGATCCTGGAAAAGGAATCGAGGGATGTGAGATCTCCCTGCATTCTACCTCACCCCGCCTAAGCTTATGTTAATGAACGGAAGTGTCTGTACGGCTCCGTACATACTTATCATGGCGACTGCCAGGAGGAGAAGAAACAGACGAGAAAACTCGGCGGCTACGTACTGCTTCCTCCGTCTCGGCTTCCCTTGCTGCCCTCCTCACCTTAGGTCTTCGACATGCTTCCCTTCATGCAATGGTAGTTAACGGCGCTGGAAATTGAACAAGCAGGCCTCATGTTCAACGCCTGGGTCGCTTCGTGCTTACCCTGCCCGTGGTCCCCAGAGAATCACGAGAGCATATCTCACCGGCAGGCCGTGAGCCCCAAAAGTGTGTATATATCCCAATACTAGCACACAAAGATGAGAATTGATCTAATTTAGGAACCGAACAACATATGGAAATATGTCGCGGCCAACCACATCTTGTTTCCCCGATGAAGCTAGTCTTCTATGACAACTCGAATTCATCGCAGGGCGGGCACCTCCCATCAAGGCCCTCGAGTCGGACGAGCCTGATTATCACCAAAAAACATGTCCAACGGCACGTCATTGGACCGCCATCGGACTTCAGGAGAATAGGTCCAACCCCCGTTCAAGGAGAGTTATTCCGTCCCCTAGAGTTAAACATCTTCCTTCCTGGAAATCGATTATCTGATCTCCCGGAATTCGACAAGTTCCAGTTGGAAAGGTTGAGCCAGCCGTCTCCCCCTCCAAGGGCCCTGTCGCTATACTGTGAAGGCTCACAGCCTGTGTCCTTCCGACTACCAAGAAAACCGGTTGGCTCTGGATCGAATCGAAATTCTCTAACTAGTCTTGAAGAAATACCTGAACAAGAAAAGCAGCCCATGAACCCATTGATTCCGCACTTTTCGAATTGCGTCACGGACACCGTTTCTGTGGGTGTGCCTCGTCGACTCCATTTACGCTCCGAACCCTTCGGGCGCTTATCAGAGCCAGGCATCGTTGGGCGAAATACTCTTCTCAAAGAATCTCTTACCAGCAACACCCTCACACAGAGGCCTACAACATATGATAAACCCCTACCTTCCGTTCCACATGATGATTCCTTGACCCCTAACACCCCTAAATCCGACCTCTACTCGCCCACTCCCCCTATCAACAAACGATATCATGATAGGACCTCAAAACCCATACCGATCATATCTCCTCGTAGAGGACAAGCGTCGCCCAACTCAAGCCAGCAAAAGCAGTTACTTCAGCAGTTAAGTCCATCATCCAGCCACAGTCACACGTTGAGTGAGTCATCATTATCATCAGCAATGACTGCAACAAATAGAACAATTTCGCTACCCTCCAGGAATTCCACGCCAGTCACAATACTCCCTCCTTCAACATCCGATCTCCAGGTTTACAAAGAAGTGGAGGAGGATATCAATTCTATTTCATTCGACATAAATCCTTACCATACTTCTGACCTGGAACCGGAAAAACTTGAAGACAAATATGATCGACGCCTCTCGGAAACAGACGTTGGCATAGCCTTCTAATGGTGTCACATGGGATATTTTAACTTACCGGACATGAAGAAGTTATACCGAGTAGCTCCCCTTTTAACAATGTTTTTAAGATTCGCATGCGCAGTTATAATTATTCAACTCGAGTGGAAACTTTTTTTTTATTCATCCCACGCTGCATATACTTCGTCTTCCGATCACCTTTCCAAACTCTTGTTCACCCATCATTCTCGTACAAATTCCATCGTTAATACGACCTCGTATGTCTCAGGCTCTTTTTATTCTCAATCTTTTCTTGACGAAGATACCCTTATCCTATACTTCCATACCCACCTCAATTTCATATTTCAATACCACAACATCAGTCCCCAGAAAAGAACCGCCGGTTCTTCTCCTTTGAATTGCACTATGTTACGGCGGACACCTAAATCCGTGTCCCTCCTTTACGCCTATAATAATAACTAACTAGAAGTTCCATCCCTGCTTACCGAGCTCTATTTCTTTGCCGACTTTTAACCGATTTTAACTGCTACTTATTAAACTAAGGGTGCTAGGCTTAACTGGTTGAAGTTGTAAGGAAAATGAATCATATAGGAAGTATGCATATTTTAGAACGTAGGCTCATCACATACTTACTACATGCAATACCGCACCTATCTCCAAGATGCTGGTACCCACCATATATGATAAATATCAGCTTATATCCTCTTTAGCACCTGCCTAGCTAGGTATGTACATAGATGGGTTGGATGATAGGTATGCAATATCTGTGAATATTAATTAGTTCAATATATTATGTTGCTCCCGGCCTCCATTCGCCAAAGCGAAGCAACGGGGACACATGTGACGACAAATTTCTTCCCTTCTTTTTTTAAAAAAAAATCTAACTATAGTTATCCTTATACAGTTAATCTAATATTGGAATACAGCTTACATCCTTCTTTATACTAAACATACTACATAGTTCGTTCAGTCAGTAGTCGTAAATACCGCCAATCCTACAGGTTCAGATCTTAATTGGGAAATCCAAAGACTACTTACTAACCATAAGAAGGTGAAATATTTTACCAAATTAAGCACCAAGATAGTAAGTAAGTAGTAGTTAGTTACACATCAATATTTTCGTAGAAAGACAAGGTCAGTAGACTCTGCAAATATAGGTAGGTACCTATTGTAAACCTAGACGCCCACATACGAAGCCCATCATTCCCAGGGAGCAAATCGCGAATGTCAGCTAAGTTAAGACAATGATAGCAATTGCCCGATATCGATGACATCCCCCGCCGCGGGAAAATACAGTAGGTTATATTCTCCTTGACCATACCTATCATCATATTGTTAAGTACCTAGTGCTATGAGAGTAACAAATTGTGACCCTCCCTTGTCGTCCATGTCAAGTCGAGAATTATAGATGTGTACCTAACCAAATTGCCAGTCAATAAATAGTATGGCTGTACTAAAAATCGACGGAATAATTAATTATCAGCAGAATCAAAACCACTTTCGAACCAACTTTCCGACAAGCCCACAGTGCCATAAGGATCCCCCGCTTTATCGGGCGACTTTTGGAATAGTATTGAATAGTATAGTATGCAATGGTATGTCATTTGATGATATAACTAACTGTCTTGATCTCTTTTTCTGTTGAATTCTTTCGTTCCAAGGGGGCATGCTTTTATATCCGCTATCACACCCTCCCTACCTCTGGTTTATTCCACAAAGTTCTCCAAGATTCTCCTGACATCCAATTTGTTATTCTATGCACTCCTCTTACCACAGCAGCCGGATGAGGAACTTAGTAATTACGATCATTGGCATAAGTTTTCGGATCACAGTTCTCTAGAAGACTGATTAGTCATAGTGCTTGGCACGTGACTGTTCAATAAATAGTATGATAGGACCTAATGTAAAAAAGTAGCTATAGGTACCGCCCGACCCGAGACAAATACTACTCAGATAAGGTATATCCTCTCATATTAGTACTTATAAGACTGCGAACCATCATTCTGCCTTGACAGAGAATTGAAGATGACTAACGGTCGAAAATTTTTCGTAGGTTAGCATATGCTGGTGCCCCGCTTGAAAACGCGCATCGGTAATTTTTCCCGGTTACCTAATCTAATAATGGCACCCCTAACGTAATGGAAGAAGAGTACCCGATAGAGGATAAGATTAAGTCTGAATTTTTTTTAACTAAAGGTCATAAGGAGATATTTATATCCTTGACCTTGCTATCTACAGCTAAAACACATGACTAATGAAAAGATAGATTCTTCCAATAGAATCACCAACCATATGTTGGACCGTTCGAGTCAGCGTTGGCTCTTTTTGTTGGTTGAAATGCTGGACCGTGGATACCTCATAAGCTTATGTAATTATATAACTCAACGGTTTGTTTTCTTGACAAATGGGCGGTAAGTATCCTGTGATGTGATGGGTTTCATGCTAACGGTAGTCCGTTATCTGTGCCTGGATTCCGATATATCCATATCACACGTCAAGGATCGTCGAGATTATTATTAGTAGGTAATAGTTGAGTATTGGTGTCCTACCGGCCCTTCTGGATGCTTTTGCGAGTAAACGATAGAAGCAGGAGGTCCCACATCGATAACTTGAAGTTTTCGAATCAGCGATATATATATGTATCTCAAGGAACAGAGCAAGAATCCTTAGGCAGACATAATATGGGATGTCTACGGACTACCAGTTAACTGAAAGTAACGCTTTTTATGCGGGCCTTCAGGGGCTACGGTAGAGAGTGTGCATGTAGGGAGCGCACAGGGTGGAAAGAATAGCTTGTTATTAATATTGGCGGCACAGCTCCCACCTAAATGATGCTGGGACCTTGGATGGTGATGGTCTTAGGCTGAGATTGTCAGCCTTGGCGTAGTTGTTGGCGGCATCGATTCAATTCAGAGCGCTAGTGGAGCTGGGCCAGGAAGTAGGAGAAAAAAGAGGTAGAGACGATATAGTGACTGTCAAAGGAGGTAAAATATCGTGAGGTGGGGACAGTGAAGGGTTTAAGCTGAATCGGCGTTCGAAGCTCGGGTCAAAATATGACTTAAAGGCATCAGGGGACCAGCGGCCAAGGCTCTGGATATCGCAGTCTAGAATTCCATTGTCCGCAGCATGCTGGGCCGCCCCGCGGCGCAAGGCGTGGCCCGTGTAATGGTTTGACCGAGGGTCGCCGATGGCTTGAAGTTATTTACGAAGCGTATCCACGAAATAGTTGTATTCAAACGCTCCTTCCGAGACCGTCCGAAAAAGCGGAGCTGTTGGAGGCTGGGAGAAGTTTTTGAAGTGTGGCTACAGGGCAGCTATGGTCATGTGTAGCTGCCACTATAATTTCTACGCCCTTGTGGCCGTAGTTTCGTTTTAGGCGTAGAATTGCATAGTCGAGGCCCTCGCCGAACGTAATGTCGGATTGGGTAAGCTTTGTGTTAATAAAATTGCGGCGGCCAGTCTTTGAGAGAATAAGTAAACTCACCGGAACGCAAGAACCCTGCCCAGGCAACTGTGCAGGACAGCAGAGAAGTTAAGCTTATCGGTTGAGCCAGAACAGGTTTCAACTATCTTAGTTAGGGTCCGAAGCGAGATCGACTTAGGCTTCACGTTTATCGCCGTCATGCGTTTAATGCCACCCAGAAGCCTTTTAAGCCATACGGACTCGAAAGGGGCAAGCGAGTATTGCCGGACCGACCGAAGTGCTGAAAACATAGTGATAATTGTCTCATATTGACCTTTCCTTGATAAGAAGCCTGCCAACAGCCCTGCATATAGCCTATTCTGTTTAGTGAATGGATTGTTGCTAGCCAGGCACGAAGCCCTACCTCAGAGCAGTAGAACTCATACGACTTAATTGCTGGATTATAAGTGGCGCGGGTTTCTGAGGTCGGGCCTCCGGGGGAATTATGGGGCATCGTGCGACATCTTGAGGTGAGCTAGGTCTTTAGCCCAGGCATGAAACGCCGCTGGAGGACCAAAGTCGAGTAGTTCTACCAATGAGGGCACAAATTAGCAATCACGTTGTTATCGAAACATGAGAGGGCATCCGCTAATTTGTTAGAAGAACCCTCAACCCATATAGGCTCGATGGCGATATCGCAGGCCGCCGCCAGCAGAAGGGCTTGTTGTAGGGGTGTGTTGGCCGGAGAACGAAGTGTTTGTCTTAACAATCCAAGCCCGGATGCCTCATTATCCGTGAAGACAAAGACAATGGACGATGACTAGATAGGGGGCCAACACTGTAATGCGAACTTAATAGTCTCCATTTCGTTGATGTCAAAGGCAGTATCTGCAGTCGATCGCTGCAGGGGAACCGCAAACGCGTTCTCTATTGGGATAAGCTGAGGGCTGAATTGCCCAGTACCTAGCATGAAAAATCCGCCGCCCATACGAATTCGAGAATTTCGGCGAGAGTATCCGGGAGGCTACTTGGGTAAGGATGCAGAAGCTTACGCCAAGCAGAATAATGAACGGAAAGGGCGAGTGTGAGAGCCTAGGCATAGAAATGTTGTATATAGGAAATTTAATAGCGGTGTTAGGCCTAGGAGGCATAGGTATGTATTGGTGTCGCCGAGCAAACTGTGATAAGGTAACCTCCCGGTTGTAATCCTACCTAGACGTCGTGTCTTTGTGATCCAGCTCTCTATGATCTTTGCCGCACCTGACACACATGCCACCGGTAGCAGGAGGGCGCGATATAGTTTCTAGAATTCCAGCAATAACAAACCTCCAATAGGCCACTAGACTGAGCCGTCCACGTCGGGGTAGTGGGGTTTGTCGATCGGTCTGATGTTGTAGGAGTAGGCGCGTAAATAGATGTCGACAAGTAGTAGGCATTTTCCATGCGCTGGCGTCTGTAATCCCAAGGACGATAAAGCACAGCACCAGGACAAGGACATGTTCCCAGCTATAGGCCCCGGACAGCTCCATAATTTCGGCGTGAAATTCGATTAGTGTACCAGTGAGATTACTATACTCCAATCAAAAACTATTCGATCAGGTGAATGGGTGTGGATAATCCTTTGCTGAGCCTGTGCGCTTTTTGGACCGTAGCTTTACCGTCCGCTATCGTAATCCTGTCCTCCTCGTCATTGATAAGGGAGACTTTTCTTTACAATTTGTAGAGGTTTTTGTGATCAAATTTGCGTATATTGCGGCAACTTGGCTTAGGGTGTCTGCTGGGTACTAAAGGAAAACAGTTAGGGCCTTAGGGGTCTCGTCTCGACTCGGCCCCAAGGTCGGCTAGCTTTTGGTGTGGGGTGGATCTCATCGTCAAGGGCCATATAGCCTTCATATGGCGCTCTTCGTCGGGCTCCGGACGTTCTTCATCTAGGGCCATGGTTCTGCATTGTTGGTCGATCTCGAGACGCCTTTTCTCAATTTCGAGGTCCAGAAGCTCATCTTCCCTTAAGCGTTTGCCGAGTCCTGGGGAAGACGGGTTAGAGGCCTAGGAGTCGGGAATCTGCTGCTGTTCAGCCGGGGTGGTAGTAGGCGCCAGTGAAGCAGGGACCTGCGGAATGACATAGATGCCAGGGCGTGAGAAGGCTCGAAGAAAGGAGCGCGACACTAAATAATTTTAAAGTCTATGGGGCACTTCTAGCATCGAAATTATTAGGCCTCATTAGAACTTGTACGGCCAGAAACACCACTAGGCTAGTAAACGGATTCAAACATTACCTAGGTAGCCATCCTAGTGTCCTCACTCACGAGATAGTTACAGTACGATAATCCCAAGGCGAACTCAGAATCATTAAGTCAAAGTTGGCGGTGGCAACGACATCGCGATCTTACTTTAGGGGCATCTGATCATATAGGGTGGTCAGTGTAGCCGTCAAACTCCACCATTATCCATTATCCCGTAAGGTTGATCGGTGGTAGTATTTGGTATTTGCGCCCTCCCGGAAGAAATGCTATATCAGGGTAAAGAATTCCACCACCACCACCCACCACCACAATGCTATTAGGCTAGCTGACGAAAGTAGTCTTGACCAACAATTTAAATGAAGGAAATGCTATGGGAGGTGGAAGAGAATAGAACCGTCCGTTGATAGCATAAGCAGCAACTCCAGATGGAAATCACATGACATCAGCGGCGGCCTTTCTGCCAGAAGAAACTTGTCGGAAAATCACCGCCCGGCATTTTTTCCTCTTTTAGTTTCCATAATGACCCCAAAGGATCACATGACATGGTGAGCCGAAGTCTGAGGAAAAAACCAGCAAGCTGATAATAAGAAAGCCAGAAAAAACGCGTAAACATTAGGCTCGGTTCTGTGGAATAGCATTCGGGAATAATAGTTCCCGATACATTACGCCCCCATACATTTATGTTGTGAAATCATTGTGATAAGCCAGGCCTCCCGCAAACTAAACGCGGAAGTAGCCTTAGCGAGTCGCTGACAGGGGCATATTCTAACCCAACCTGTGTTAGGCACGGCACTGACCTTAGACTCTCATAATTCTATCATATATGGTAGAAGACCATGTATATGTAAAATACCATAGAAATTATGCACACACAGATAATAGAATTGGTCGCTGGTCCTTCCATAAGGGTCAGGGTCCAGCCAGACTATATACAGGATTTAGGGGTCGGAGTAGGTTTGTTTATCCGTGAACTACATGCAACTAGAACCAACTTTCTGGAAGAACAGTCCACCCATCGAGTCGTTACATATATATACTAGCTCGGAAGGTCACCTTGTCTTCTCTGTTCTAGCTTGCTCGTTTAACTACGCCAGCAAGGGCAGTACGGGACATTTGAGCCTATGTTTTAGAAGACTGTAAAAGGGTTACTAGTAGAGGAATTGCTCGGGGACAAAAATACGGGAACTCTTTCTTCTATAAACTGTCGATATATCGGCAAAAGCAGTACAGCCCCGCTGAGTCTAGGTTTCGAAAGGCTGCGGAGAGCCAAGAGAGCGCTTGGAAGGAATCACAATGACACTCTTACCTCTATGTCCTACCTCGGAGATGAGTGTACCAGCAACGACGGTATATGGAAGGTGGGTCGGACTGCAGAAGCCGAGAGGAAGCGCTTGGGAGGAATCATGCAGACACTCTTACCTCTCTGGTCTGGCTTGGTCGTCCACACCCACCAGCAAAGGCAGTATAAGACAGCCAAGCCTATACTCCGAAGGGCTGCAACACAGCAAGAAAAACTCCTCGGGGGGGATAATGTTGACACTCTTTCCCCTATGAACTGGGCCAGGGAATGTCTGCACCAGCAAGGAGAGTACAAGGCAGCTAAGCTTTTCTTTCGGGAAGCTGCTCGGGAGGAATCATGCGGATACTCTTGCCTCTACAGTCCGGTTCAGGGAATTACTATATCAGCAAGGGCAGTACAAGGCATCTGAGCCTGTATTTCGGCAAGGTACCGATGGAAGAGAGGAGGCTCTTGGAAGATATCATGCAGATACTCTTGTCGCTCTGGCTCGGCCGTACACTGTATCAGCTAGGGCAGTGGAAGGACGAGAAGTAGCGCTTGGAAAAGGTCATGCGGACACTCTCTCATGTCTCCGATGGGTGAATGCTGCTAAAGCACATACAAATGAAGTATCTGAGAAGTCTTATAAACTCCTAGTATTTACATGATCAAATATTCCAAGGTTGGGCATATAAAGAGTCGAGGGTTATTAATTCAATCATAAACTCCGTGTCAGATACATGTGCAGTACATTCCAGGTTAATTGTCGAGGCATAACCACAGGTTTGTGCTGCCTTGGGGCTTTTACGTGCCTGTTGTTGTTGTATTATTTACCGTCTTTAAGTGGCTGAAAGGCTTGTCCCTACACCCTTGCGTTCTATGGATTCCCCAGCACCTTTTGCACTGAGGAGGTCTCACACCCCTAGAGGTAGGATGCTCTACCCTCAGCCGGACCCCCATGACTACTACAGCCTTATGTTAGATTGAACTAAACGTTTATTGTGTCTTTTTCATGTTCTCAGCTGAGATATTTTCAGTGTCGGCTAAGTCTGGCCTGACTTAAGCATCAAAGAATTGTGAAATCACGGTTACATGGCATGGCGATAGGGAGTTTGAGCAGCAGCCATTGCCTTTGTCTAAGGTTACTGCCTTCATCAAATAAGCAATCACTGCTTTCGTCCAAGTAGCAGTCACTACCTTTGTCTGTATAGCTGTCTCCTTGCCCCTACTTTTACTTTCATTACAAAATTATATAATCACGAAGAGTTTGTTCTAGACTGCTGTGTATAATATAAATAGTGTGCAATTTCCTAGCTAGCATCAAGAAATAATCAGAGACAGACATAATAATACTTCCAAAAACATAAAAACATATTCTTATTTCCTCATCCCAACTTACAACACCTTGGGGGTATTCTTCAAGCCCCCAGCCCGAAAAGCTAAACGGACCGAGGCTGTTGCGTATCCCTCCTGCTTTCGGACCCAGCGTATGAACTCTGGGGCCACACCGAAAGCTTCGGTAACCTCCGGGAGGACGTCTCCTTCGATCGAGACATCCTAGGCTGTTCTTCCCATCCAGCATTGTCATTCTTATTGGGAGGTCGTGCACCTTAACCACCACCCATTTCTCGTCGCCCCCAACTCGTCCGTTCCCTAGGGCTTGGGGAATTTTCGCCTTGTCCGACAACAAATCCTCCGCCGTAACATAGTCCCAGCTTTCGGAGTGACCGCGATCCCCGTTTGAACGAAGGAGGCCGTCTCAACCTCTTTACCAAGTGGGAGAATGCTGTTAATCGTCTTTACGACGTACAGCGGGTGTACTGACCGTAGGGCCGAGTCTTCTGGAAGCCTTATGAATACCCTATTCGATTGGGCCGGCTTCTTGGTTGGCGTAGGCTGAGCCGGCCTCTTCGGGAGGCTCGCAGGCGCCGCTTTCCGGGCGATCTCAGCATAGCTTTTTGGGGCCTCGGGTTGAGAGGCCCTTTCCTTGGTTTTGGGTTCCATCTGGAGCGGGCTCGCTTGTTTAGGCTGCGCTCGCTCTGGTTTCGGGGTTGGATCCTTTCCCTGCACATCACAGGATGG
>JAHQZX020000942.1:0-57520 GCA_019804575.2 Pseudotulostoma volvatum
ATTTTTCTAGTGCTGTACTAGCTCCCGGTATGGTACCCCATCTAAATGGTACCATTTAGCTATTATCGGTACCGATAGTAGGCTGGTACTATTTAGTAAATCGTACTATTAGTACTAATAGGTACCGATACCGATAACCACACTGGCCTATATTATTTCTCTTCCAAGCTTCTCTCAGAATATCTTAGAAGCAACTACAGCTAAGGCTGTGAGGCGTCTTACACAACTACGGCAAGCAGATCGACCTTTCGGCTGACCTGACGGAAGGAATTGTCAATGGCTATATCATGTGACAATTAGCTGTCTATAAACGCAAGCAGTACAGGGACGACAGCTTGTGGGAAATCTTTATGGAGGGTTTTGACGGCCTTGAGAAACACACCTTCAATATTACAGCAAGAGATCTGGCACGAGAATTAAGACTATCTCCGTGCAAACGGCGTGTTTTGTCAACGGGCAGGTCCCTAAATCATAAATGAAGATAAGACTCTCTCAGTAAGGTATTAGGTTGGACTTTATGTCCTACCACTGAGTTGCTATATACAACATGCTTAATCTTAAAAATATATAGAAGCTGAGAATATAGGACTCATATTATAATAGAGAAGTCCGGTCAATAAACTTCCTTAGCTCAATATTTCCCTGTTTAGTTCGGTTACCATTCTTGATTAACCAGGGGCCCATGTGTCCCTTCGGTTCCAGAGCACTGATGCAATTCCCATGGAACGCTGACATGTTTGTCCGGAAGCAGATGCGAGCCTCTATTGCCAATGAACTTTGCAAGGTATTGATAGAAGAGGAGCCACACAAATGGACAAAAGAAGAGATAAGACCAAGCCAAATTAGTTGAAGTATTGAATTCGGTTCATACAAACCCCCACCCCCACCAAATCAACCACCCTCATCGGATTGATGTTTCAGCTGTTGCCCCCACCCCTTTGATCACTACTCCAGCCATCGCCCCTACACCTTTACAACTCGAATCCCATTTTCATAGCATTCCAGCTACCACCCCCAATCTTTTACAGACTGATTCTCGTCCTCGAATTGATATTCCCAGTCACTACCTCTACATCTTCGCAGATCGATCCCCGCCCTCGAATCCCTACCCCTTTGCAACCTACCGCGCCGAATCCACAGACAACACCAGATCCACGGACAACGGACCTGCACCTAATACAACCAGAACAACAACCGCCAGGAGGATACAGTCGGGGGCTGGCCAATCTAGTCAAGATGTATGATAACAAGCAGAATGCGCTATCGAATAGCCAATTGGTGAGTGATCCTGCTAATCGTTATTTTGATAGCTATGCCAATGTCAACCCCATAGACCATGGCGTACAACTCAGATACTAAAACGCTCCGTGTGACGCGTTTGCATTTGATTGAGCTCCAATGGATAATATTGCCAATGATTTCGAAGGTATCCTTATCGTCTCCTGATCCATTGTTGATAGCTTTATTTGCGAGTACGATCACATATCCAATCCGGGAGCTGTAGTCTCTGTTGGTTGCAAACGAAGCATCTACGAATATGAGCAGTTTTGCCGATTCAAGATTGACGTGCACAAATCGCAATCCTCTGTCCTTATTCTCCAATTGCCATATAAGACGCTTATTCAACAACACCTTGGCATCACCTGCAGTTGGTTCCTGGCTCTGGGCAGCAATAGACAAGTTGAATGTAGCTTTAGGTCGGCATACAGTAGCAATATACGCCCATCGCTCTCTACTTGATGTAAACCTGTCTGAATGTTGCCTTGGCATTGATATCGATCGGCTTGATCCTGTCTCCTTGCTTTTTCTGAATGAGCGTAATATTCGTCCCTTTCCGCCGTATTCTGCCACCGTTAGAGATGAGCTCATTGGTTGGTGACAGCACCTCGATTGGTTTCGCAAAGATTTGGGCTTTATTCAGCTCATCATCTTCAAGCTTTGCAAAGGCCTCATTTGCAACAAACAGCGTGTCATCGGTCTGCATCCTTACAATGCCAAATAGTCTATCTCGATTGGTGTATAGCAAGCAAGGGTCGTAGGTCGATTGGAGCATAAACAGCTTTTCGCGGTGGTGCTTGTGATACGTCCTAAACCAGTGAGTTCCTGCCTCTGGTATGCCATATAGTGGCTTCTTGAAATTATCGACTTCTCGATCATGTTCTTCCTTGGAATGTTTTGTCGACCAACATCCTTCCTTGTGGCATATAAAGCATCTCTTTTTGCGGTCATTGCCACGGTCATTGCCATGGCCTCGCGATGATTGTCCAAACCGGGGTCACGTCCTGAATGGTATCTTCCGATATTGATGCTCGGTTATCACATGACTTAGGAAAGCTATTTGTATCTAGTGTGGGGTCTCTTCAGAGCCTCTTTCTCTTCTTCGTGCAACAACAAATATAATCATAAGTGCCTATATCTTCAGGTTCTGTAACAGTTTGTTGCACCTTCTATCTCTTCAGACCGGATATCTTCATGTTCACTGGCCTAGGTAGCTTTAGAGTTCCTCAGCCTCAGAGCCCCTCAGTTCCAAAGCACCTCAGTTCCCAAGCACCCCAGTTTCCAAGTACTTCAGTTCAATTTTCAAGCACTTCAGTTCTCGAGCACCTTTGTTCCAGAATCCGACATGGAAGCCCAGTATTATGATCCTTTCACACGAGTTACCGGTTGTATCCAGTCCTCTAGCCGGTCACAATCCCCGAAATCCTCGAGCGGTCCGCAGGATATGCGGAGCTACAAGTGATACTGCGGACAGTTTTTACAACTATCGAAGCTGTACTCTCCGGCCAAGAAAAGGCCATAAACGACTACGATGCCGAGGCCATTCGCTTAAACAATAAGGTACAAGCGTTGAATGATAAGAACACGGACCTCCAGCTAGAGTTGCAAAGCCTCGCCAAGAATATAACTCCCCATGAAGCCGTTGAAGGCAAGGCCTTGCTCACAGATGCCGGTCCCTTCCGGGGAGACGACTAAGATTCTACGAAACGACAAAAGGAATACAGGTCATTTGTTGCCCAGGTTCACTTGAAAATGCAGGTAGATAGCCACCGTTTTAAAACCGTCAAAAGCAAAATTTTCTACGTCGCGAGTAGAATTCAAGGTCCTGCATTCACACATATCAAGTCATTTGTCAACTCTACTCGTACAGGAGACCCTTCGCTGCCCAAGTTCGTAAGTGGGAAGATATTTTTGCACTTGTTCTCAATCGAATTTATGTTGCGGATAGGAAAGCTGCTTCTGAACAGGAAATTGCCGCGCTAAGACAGGGTAGCATGCTCTTTGTCGAATTTTATGCCAAGTTTACCACCTTGCTTGCTAACCTTAAGTGGAATAATGAGGCCAAAGTTTCGGCCCTCAAGGCCAGAATTAATTACGAGACAAAAGATAGGCTGGTTAACGTGCTACCAAATCCTAGTGACGATGACTTTTCCGGATGGTCTAACCTCATATCCCAGATTGCTGAGGGGGTCGAGGCTCTTAATGCGGAAGCCAAACGGCTACCACCGAGGGTTACCGGCAGACATGCTAGCCCAACGAAATATCAATATCCTCCAGCACCAACAAACAATACCAGAATGGAACTCGATGCAATGAGGCTGTCGCCCGCTGAAAGGGCCCATCGTTTTCAGAATAATCTTTGTCTGTACTGCGGAGAGCCCGGCCATAGAAAATTCAATTGCCCAACGGCCAGAACTCGCGCACCTTACCGGCTCCAGGCACAAGCGTCGCAAGGCCAATACCAAGGGAATTCCAGTCCTCGTCCATCAGGGCTATTGGCTGGGAGGATTCAAAGGACTCCAGCAATCCCAATGCAGCCTCCACAACTCCTCTAGTCGATCAGGTAAAAGAGACGTCCCTCGCTTAAGTTGCCGTCGGGGACGGACTAGAAGGATGTTAGCATTGCTTATACAGTCAGCATCGTTAGCGGGAAAGGTAGAGCAGAACAAATCCCTTATAGTTAAAGCGAAATTGAACTCACCAGGATACGATTTCTCTTGCCCTGCTTTAATTGACACTGGTGCTACTGGCTTTGCTTTTATTGACACTTCCTTCGCGCGTGCCTTCGCCTTACCGCCTAGAACGCCATGCAACCCTATTCCCTTGCATCTCGCGGATGGGTCACCTACCTCTGCAGGAACTGTGGAATTCACAACTAAAGTTTTGATGTCCATTAGCCCTCACTCAGAAGAAATTACCTGCTTTGTGATGAAACCTAGTCCTTCTCACCCCCTCGTCCTATGACGCTGCCCTGTCTTAGCGCTGCCATTTCCTGTTCAGAAGCAGCTTTCCTATCTGCAACATCGTAAATTCGATTGAGAACAAGTGCAAAAATATCTTCCCACTTATCAAACTTGGGCAGCGAAGGGTCTCCTGTACGAGTAGAGTTTACAAATCACTCGATATGTGTGAATATAGGATCTTGAATTTTACTCACGATGTAGAAATTTTTGCTTTTGACGGTTTTAAAACGGTGGCCGTCTACCTCCATTTTCAAGTGAACCTAGGCAACAAATGACCTGTATTCCTTTTGTCGTTTCGTAGAATCTTGGTCGTCTCCCCGGAAGGGACCGGCATCTATGAGCAGGGCCCCGCCTTCAACGGCTTCATGGGGTGTCATATTCTTGGCGAGGTTTTGCAACTCTAGCTGAAGGTCCACGTTCTTATCATTCAACGCTTGTACCTCATTGTTTAAGCGAATGACCTCGGCATCGTAGTCGTTTATGGCCTTTTCTTGGCCGGAGAGTACAGCTTCGATAGTTGTAAAAACTGTCCGCAGTATCACTTGTAGCTCCGCATATCCTGCGGACCGCTCGAGGATTTCGGGGATTGTAACCGCAAGGCTAGAGGACTGGATACAACCGGTAACTCGTGTGAAAGGATCATAATACTGGGCTTCCATTGTCACGATCGGACCTCTGTAGTGTTGTGCTTGAGCACCTTCACATGACTTCCCACGTGTATTAGTATATATATCCACATACCCTACCTCTCCCCCTTCTCCTTCTCTTCTTTTCTTCACGTTTAGTATTCTCGTATCTTAATAATCATAATAACATTATTATTCAGTTTGGCAGTTATCACATCCATGTCGGATTCTGGAACAGAGGTGCTCGGGAACTGAAGTGCTTGGAAACTGAAGTGCTGGGAACTGAGGCGCTCGGGGATTGAGATGCTCTGGAACTGAGGTGCTTTGGAACTGAGGGGCTCTGAGCTCTGAGGCTGAGGAACTCTAAAGCTACCTAGGCTAGTGAACATGAAGATATCCAGTCTAAAGAGATAAAAGGTGCAACAAACTACAGAACCTGAAGATATAGGCATTTATGATTATATTATTGCTGTACGAAGAAGAGAAAGAGGCTCTGAAGAGACCCCACACTAGATACAAATAACTTTCCTAAGTCATGTGATAACCGAACATTAATAGGTCTGTTGTTGGAGTGAATTCCTTTCCAGGTTTAACTTCAGAACTATATACAGACCAGGCAGCCAAGGAGGGAAGCCAGACGCTCTAACGAGGAGAGCCTCCGATATACCGAATGCAAAGGATACCTTTGATGAACGTATTAGCCAATGAATACAGACTGTTCTCAAGGACCATAATCTAAGTCCTGACATGTCGTTATACGCCCTTGATATAGAATTGCCACTAGATACTCTTATAACCCAGGCCTACGAATCAAACGCAGATGCCCAAGAAATGGCTGAGGCTATCCGCTCCCGTCAGAGGCGCTGGCCTAAGCACCTTAAAAAGAAGCTCAGGTTCTCCTTAGCTGAGTGTAAACTAATTGAAAACAGAATCTACTTCCGAGATAGATTGTTTATAACAGATGACGAGGAATTGAAGCTTCAGATTCTGCTTAATATTCACAGATCAGCACCGGCAGGCCATCCCGGTAAACACAAGACAACTGACCTACTAAGACGTTCGTACTTCTGGCCGGGGCTCAATCAAGATGTCGCCCGATTGTTCGGAATTGTTACATTTGCTCACTTTCGAAATCGTCCCGGTCGAAGAGCTAGGGCTTTTTGAAACCTCTTCCGATTCCTTTCCATTCCTGGACTAATATCTCTGTAGATTGTGTTACAGGATTGCCGGACTATATTCGAAACGGGGTCACCTACCGGCACGTGCTAGTTGTAGTCGATAGGCTCACTAAAATGCGCCATTTCTTTGCTTGCGAGTCTCTAGATGTGCCGGAACTAACACGGAGGTTTATGTCGGTATACTACCTTCGCAGAGCCTCACTAAGTATAGTTTCAGATCGCGGTTCTCAAATCGTATCAGCCTTCTAGGAATAGCTCTCTAAACGGTTAGGCATTAACCTGAAACGCTCTTCAGCATTCCACCCTTAGACTGATGGGCAGACAGAGATTGTCAATGCATTTACTAGTATGGAACAATATCTACGTGGGTTGTTAACTTTCTACAAGATGACTGGGTGGACTCCAGTTAGCCGAATTCTCGTGCAATAACCATGTGTCAGAGACAACTGGCGTTTCACCATTCTTTGCAAATTATGGCTATCATCCTCGACTTGGTATTGAACCTTCCCATCCGTGCCCCCCAAGAATGTCCGCCGCTACTAGAGCGGAACACTTCAACGCAAACTCTATCGCCAATCGATTCCAGAAAATTCAGGAATTCCTCAGACAAGAAATAGCTATGGCACAGGATCGTCAAGAGGTTTATGCCAATACTTCTCGCGACCCCGCTCCTGTTTGCAGAGAGGGAGATAAAGTTTGGCTAGATACTAGAAATATCAAGACAGAACAGCCATCGAAGAAGCTAAATGACAAGTTTAAAGGACCATTGAAGTCATCAAAGCCGGCTCCCACTCTTGTACCCCAGACCTGCCTAGCTCCTGGAAAATAAGCAAAACCTTTCACGCATCACTTCTCAGGCCGGCAGCCGAAGACCCCGCTATAGTGGTCGAAGATAACAAGATAGGTGAAGAACATTTGGAATGAGAATTTAAAAAAATCCTAGACTCTAAGGTAGACCGACGGAACGGTCGTCTTTACTACAAGATCTAATGGACACGCCACAAGCCAACCTGGCAGCCATGTAAGGATGTCGAAGGCTGTGACAGTGATATAAAAGAGTTTCATCAACAATTTCCGGGCAAACCCGGCCCACCAGAAAATGGTTCAAAGGATAATGCTTGTAGGAGCTCGCCTTTGCGGAAGGGTCGGTTGTCACATGACTTAGGAAAGTTATTTGTATCTAGTGCGGGGTCTCTTCAGAACCTCTTTCTCTTCTTCGTGTAGCAATAATATAATCATAAGTGCCTATATCTTCAGGCTCTGTAACACTCCGGTCTGTGTAGAATGCTTGACCGTGGTTTTGGGTTTTTGACGCTTTCATACATGACAATTGATGCCTGAGGTCGCTACATAGTCCTTCCAACGTACGTTGTTGCTGGCTTAAGACAAGCATAGACACATACCTCGACTCCCTTGCAAGCGTTGATGAGTCTGCCACGTAGACTACCTTCTGATCGGTATTCAGGTGAAAGACCACATTGTGTGTCCCGGACCCCCGGAGCTGCATAATGAGCATTTCCAAGCACTCTTCTGTCGACCTATCCTCATTCTTCTTAATGATCTCCTTTAGTAATGCTGAATTCCATTCGCTGATTATTGCCTGCTTGCGTTCGTCTGTCTCGAAGCGGTCTTTGATAATTTGGCATATGATTTCGAATGATGATTCCCTACCATTCACATTATCGTAGAATATTCAAGAGCGTCTTTCAGCATGGTCGAGAACGCATTTGGATAAGCATTCTAGGGAACACCTGCTTTGTGGCAAAGGTCGTAAAAAATAGTCCATTTAAAACCAAAGCTATCCGTTGCACCATATTTCTACTTGTCATCATACATCTTGACTAGATTGGCCAGCTCCCGACTGTATCCTCCTGGCAGTTGTTGTTCTGGTTGTATTAGGTGTAGATTTATTATCCATGGATCTAGTGTTGTCTATGGATTCAGCACAGTAGGTTACAAAGGGGTAGGGATTCGAGGGCGGGGATCGATCTGCGAAGATGTAGGGGTAGTGGCTGGAATATCAATTCGGGGACGAGGATCGGTCTGTAAAGGATTGGGGGTGGTAGCTGGAATGCTATAAAAATGGGGATCGGGTTGTAAAGGTGTAGGGGCGATGGCTGGAGTAGTGAATCGTGATCAAAGGGATGGGGGCAACAGCTAAAACATCGATCCGATGAGGGTAATTGATTTGGTGGGGACAGGGGTTTGTATGAATCGAATTCAATCCTTAAACTAATTTGGCTTGTTCGATTATCTCTTCTTTTGTCCATTTGTGTGGCTCCTCTTTTGTCAATACCTTGCAAAGTTCATTGGCAATAGAGGCTCGCATCTGCTTCCGGAGAAACACGCCATTTGCATGGGGACAGTCTCTTAATTCTCGTACCAGATCTCTTGCTTGTCATTTGCACCGACTCACACTCTCTCTACGAATGCCTACGAGTGAGAAACGGCTCATGATTGAAGTCATGTCTCTCCGCCAATCATACGAGTAGAGGGAGATTATGGAAGTTAGGGATTGATGGTAAAGACAACTGTCGGTATCACCACGGATACCGGGTTGCGAACGCAAACGGTAGGGGGTAGCAAAGTTCAATAATTCATTCTTTTTTCTTCTTCCTCAGAAGGCATGCTATATACAGGTTGATATCGGGCTATCGTTTCCCCGATCCCGTCGTGTTAGACCAATCAGGATCCATTTGTACCAACAACAACCCTGCTGATGCTATGACCAAGAGCGCCCCTGTATAGCTCTTAAGACGCTGGTTGATACAGATTGCAATCAGCTCGTGTCGGGAAAACTAGCCTTCCGGTGCCGGAAATTATGTTTACCCGGTTCCGTATCCTCCCAACAGCGTTAATGGCGAACTTAAACGCAATACCTGACTCAGAAATGTAGTAACTGAAGGCCATAGGAAATTGTTTTTCATGATGCGTAATTCCGACGAATTGAATCAGTAACATGCTGAGCTTGTTGGTTGAAAATGTTGCATCCAGTTCGAGAAGAAAACCCGAGATAAATTTCCTACTACATAAACTTCCGCTGCTCGGTCGGAGGTGGCGTTATGGTCCCTAGACATCCCGTCTTATGCCCAACGGGCTACCAAAAAGCCTGCTGAAAAGTTTCTGTACTAAACTGGAAATGATGGCGAATCAAGCCGAGTTGTGCACGTCAACTTCTTTACTAAATACATCACTTTCAATAATCTCACCTAACGCATCAGCGTTGTCCACTCCAACGTCAGTAGATGAGATCTCTGCCAGAATAATATGTACGATTGAGAAAATATTCAAATTCTCTCCTCGGATTCACCAGCTCAAGGCTCTACAGTCTCTTCTTGACAAGGAATAAGACACAATTCTGTACGCGCCAACTAGTGCTGGAAAGAGCCTGATTGCTCAAGCTTATCCCTTACTTTGTCCTGGCTAGGTCTTATGTATAATTCCTTTTACTCGACTTGGTGAGGAGCAAGTTAACAAGCTTGCCCCTCTTTAATGTTACGCAAATGCTCCATTCTGGGCTCGAAAGAACCTACAAGAGCCAAACGATTTCAAAGCTCTTGAGGAACTGGGGATCCAGATCTTTCAGGCTAGAATTGTAGCGATATTCATATACAACATTGTTGAGCATGGTGACCGCCCCAGAAAAGATGAAGGAGTTGCCACTGTGGCCGAATTGCCATCTCCATGATGTGTTTTCTACCAGGGAATCCGCAATTCCCGATATGTCAAAGAGTTCCTGCACCTCTTTACTCTTACCTTCCGCGACGGAGCTGCTACGCCTGCTTTTCAGCGTGCTATCCTAGCCGATAGTCTGGTAAACCAACGTGGATTTCAAGTCTCACTTTGAAAAGGACCGAGAGTTGGAATTCCTTAATTGGCTCATCAAGGACTTTGGTACACTTAATCGCACCTCACGTCTCCCAATAGCTCTTTTAGTAAAGAAGGCTGCCTTAATTGCATCTCAGTCAAAATAAGTAGGGAGCAGATTTGCAGCCCAGACGAACTACAAGGATAGAACACTCCATCCGGAGAAGTCACCGGTAGAGGATGTATTGGCTTTAGGAGTGCGGATCTGGGAGGGGCCATTGTACCAAAGTGGGGCCGTGATAGTACATTTGTGACGTGAAATTTTATAAACGCAGGGCTTCAGACACAAGAGATCAATGTACAACGTTTCAATGATGATCTCAGTCGAGCTGCGATGGCAGCTAACGGTCTCGTGTTGATCCAAATGAGGAAGAACTGGAGAGTGAGGAATAGGATAGAGACCAGGCAGATAACCATTCCTCTCGTCCGTGACTCCCTAGCAACCATGAGGAAACAGCATCCGAGATGCGGTGAATGGGATGTTGGTCGCGATTGTTACTAGTTTCACAGATCTAGAAACCGTTGGGCCGTGAAGAGTTCTTGAAGAAGCAATGGTAGCCCCTGATGTGACAACGACTGCCGAGTCTGAGATCCCTGCTCCAATTACACTTGCTGACATAACGGCCGATGGCCAAAAGATCTTTACACTATCCTGGACTATCTACCAGAATGAGCTGAAGGCCTATGACAGACAGCAAGATCATGTCCGCAAACTTATAGAGTGGATAACTGCTAATGTATCTACTCAATATCAGTTAACCTGCGGCCGTCTTGAGATTTTTATACTACGTCGGTAGGGAATCGGTAGATCGGCTGCGGGTCAACTGATATTGAGTAGATACATTAGCAGTTATCCATTCCATAAGTTTGCGGACATGATCTTGCTGTCTGTCATAGGCCTTCAGCTCATTCTGGTAGATAGTCCAGGATAGTGTAAAGATCTTTTGGCCATCGGCCGTTATGTCAGCAAGTGTAATTGGAGCAGGGATCTCAGACTCGGCAGTCGTTGTCACATCAGGGGCTACCATTGCTTCTTCAAGTACTTCTTGTGTCTGAGAATCGAGATTTTCATGTTGTTGTGTGTTGAGGTGGGCTCGTGGACGAGTCTTCTGAGGAAAATCCGACATAGCCGGCTTGGTCAGCTTCACGAGTAACTCTTCCCCCCATCGGATATACTCTCAAAGATCATACATGTCAGCGTTCCATGGGAATTGCATCAGTGCTCTGGGACCGAAGGGACACACGGGCCCCCAGTTAAGAGACACACGGACCCCTGGTTATCAAGAATGGTAACTGAACTAAACAGGGAAATATTGAGCTAAGGAAGTTTACTGACAGGGCTTCTCTATTATAATATATGAGTCCTGTATGCTCAGCTTCTATGTATTTTAAGATTAGGCATGTTGTATATAGCAACTCAGTGGTAGGACAGCCGTGTAGCTAAAGTCCAATCTAATACCTTACTGAGAGAATCTCATCTCAATTTATGATTCAGGGACCTGTCCGCTGACAATACATAAGCCCTTGCCTGATTGATGAAGCGAACACTTCACTGCTCCCAGGCGGCAGAACTTTTTAGGATGATTTTGGTGGAATTAGAATCCTTAGAATCTTAGGTAGACATGGTTCCAAGAGAAATCTTTCAAGATGATGAGAACCTGATGTGGAATCAAGACGCTGTGTTTCAGGGGCCATTATTGCTTCTTCAGGTGCTTTTTCAGACTCTTAATTGTCAGAACGTGTTGACTGTGAGTCTGTGACGACCGACCCTGTTTACTGCCGTCATAGACCGCCTATATTCCTAGGTTAGTCTACGGATTATATATCTACAGCGTCAGAACTTTTCCTTCTCTTTCCTTTTCTTTTCTTTCTTTCTTATGCTTAGTATTCTAGTGGTTTAGCGCCCTAATACAATACATTCCTTAGTGTTCAATTTAGCTTTGGCTTTTGCTTTGACCTTTTTTATTTTTTTTCACTTGTCTGTTCCGTGTTGTTTTTGGAAAAAGGTAGTGAAAACTCATCACTACCCGAACCTCCCACCTAGTCCTAAATTGGCTAATGTACATAAAGTATTCTAAAGAATCTGACAGATCGCGAGATGAAGCAGGGCTTTCACATATCGAAGCTCAGACCTGTTTGCCAAAAAATTCCCAGATTTTTTCATTGGCCCGCCCAGTCTGAGCTACTGAGACAAGCCTTTTATTTATTTTAGAAAAACGTTAGCGTTCCAACGCCAAGCGCGACACGCGCCCGCAGCTGAAAAGCGTCTGATACTGAGACAAAGAAATCCTAATCATGATTTGGCCATTATTTTTCCTACCTTTCAATGGCTGATAGATCTAAGGAAGGGCGCCCTGAAAGCCTATAACGAGGGTCAATTTACAAGGCTGCAAAAGCATTTGATATGTCTTCGTCGACTTTGAAAACACGCGTTAAAGGAATAAAACCAAAGGGAGATATGGTAGCAAACTGTCGCAAGCTTACCAATACCGAAGAATATACTCTAAAAGAATGGATTCTAGATCTTGATAAATGAGGTCTTCCACCGCATCTTTCAAGTGTACAATATCTCGCCCAGCTACTATTCTGTGCCTGCTTGAATCAAAATAATGCCTCTACTAGTGAAAAGTAACTGGTTACTTTAACCGTCATCCGGAATTACGCTCCAAATACAACGGAAACTACATCCTATTCTTCATTCTGCTACACTCTATTATATACACCCTGTGATGTTCACTGTCCCGTTATATCCTGTCTGTTATCCAGTTCTCCCTCCCGCTGTTCCGCTTCGCTTTCCATCCCTGTCCCATTGTCTGTCCTGCTGTCCTACTCCCTATACCGTTTTCTGTCTTGTTTTCTGGCCCTATCTCATCTGTCCTTCATGATCCCATTCTTCATCTTGTTTTCCGTCGTGTCCGAGTCCAGTTCAGTCTCACATTCTGACCCACGCCCTATTCTCTTAGCAACTTGTCCTGTACTTTATTTATGTGTTCTGTCCTCTGCTCTATGTGTTCCGGCCTGCTGCCTACTGGCCTCTCGCCCTCCTGTGTTCTGCACCCTCTTCTGTCATGTTCACTAAGTGTCTCCCTCCGCCATGCTCTCTTTATACCGCTCGGTCATGTATTTACCCTCCTGTCTCCTTCCTGCCATGCGCATCCTATCCTCAGTCCTGTTCTCCATCCTGCCATGTCTCGTCTCCTGCCCTGCTGCAGTCCTGTAATCTACTCTGTCATGTGCTGTTCTCAGTCCCGTCCCATCGTCTATTCAATTCTCCATGCATCTATGCCCTGTCCCCTGTCTTGTCTTCCGGTCTTGTCCTATTCCCCATCTTGTTCTCCCCGCCCTGCTCTTCATCCTGTCCTCTGTCCTTTCCTCCGCTCTGTTCTCACTTCTCTATCCGCTACGTCCTGTACCCTACTCTGTTTTCCGCTCCGCCTCCTGACCCTATCCCATCATCTGTTCTGTCATTTATCCCGTCCATCGTCCGCCCTCTGTTCTGTCTTTCCTGCTTAGTTCTCCATCT
This sequence comes from Pseudotulostoma volvatum, assembly GCA_019804575.2. NCBI lineage: Eukaryota > Fungi > Ascomycota > Eurotiomycetes > Eurotiales > Elaphomycetaceae > Pseudotulostoma > Pseudotulostoma volvatum. The sequence goes on from JAHQZX020000942.1 coordinate 13,436, forward strand.
TACTTTCAATCCCACTTCCGGTACGGTTCCACCCCCAGTTCCTTGCTCTCCATCTCACTATGTCTTGGCTATCCGTCTTATTTCTGGCTCTGTTCCGTTCCACTCGCTATATCCTATACCCTGCGTTCCTCTTGTCACATTTTCCCCTGTCCCATTCTCCATCTCTATCCATCCCGCTTATCACGTTTCCGTATGCAAATTAATTTCGTTGAATCTGGCTCCCAGAAACTGTTAAGAACTAAGGCCCCTAAAATACTGGTGGAGATTTATGGGAATAACTAACCCTTTGATAAAGCGGTTCTTATGTGAGATGGAAGGTTGGAAACTATTGAAGATTAAAAACCCTACATGTCGAGAAATCACCGGTACCGCTATGATTAGCGTCTCGGATATCACGACTCGCAGGAGCTCGCCTTGAAGAGGGTGCTAATGTTACGGATCTGGCATAACCTCAGCTTACAAAGCTTACGGCCCATTAGTATAGCCTCGGAGTGTCCGACCGGAGTATCTTACTATAGCCCCTCCTGGGGGATGCAGACATATGTATATCTGGTCCCCAAGGCATACTTGTATATAGTTCTTCACGCGATGTTTTGTTGATATTCATAGTTATAGTGAGGAATCAAGTCTCTAGTTCTTCCAGACTCGTTCCGTAACATCGAGCAAGATATTTACAATTTTGATGAAAGGGATTTGAAATGGGTATGATTTCTACGGCCAAAGCCAACATCAATCCCCATAGTATAGGATTAGACCGCCCGACTGGAGAATTAGCAGGAGCGAAAATGGTTGGACTAGCGATGAGATAGGCCTCAATGGCTTCAAGAGGGTTTCGAACCACATACGAGATCACGAACAGTTGGCCAATATCGTCTCCTGATTCTCGACGGCCATAGCAGTCATACTACTGCAGGATTTGATAAATTCTGCGCTAAAAACTATATCATTCCCCATTATATGCCACCGCATTCGTCGCACCTTTATCAGCCACTTGATGTCTCCTGCTTCTCGCCGTTGAAGCGGGCTTATGGGGGCCTGGTTCAAAGGAGAATGGAAGGTGAGATTCACAATGTTGATAAGGAAGACTTTCCGGAGATGTATCAACAGCCACGCATGGCTCTTTCGGCAGCTAATATTTGGAGTGGCTTTAGAGCTACCGGCCTACGTCCACTCTCGCCGGAGAGAGTTCTAGACAAACTTCATATCTAAGTCGATGTCCATGATAAAACACCATCACCACCACTCACTGCCCAAAACAATCAGTCATTTGGGTTAGGGGAAATACCTGCCAATATGCATGAGCTGGAGTGGCAAAAGATGCGAACTAAGAGCCTACAGCAGCGCTCAACGGCATCATCACCAAAGCTTTGCTAGGCTATTGATAAGGCTACCAAAAGCGCCGAAGTTACCATGCAAAATTCTATTTTGCGGCGAGAGATCGACCAGCTCCAAGAAGCTGTCAAGCGGCAGAAAAAGAAAAAAGCAGCAAAAAGAAATTTCATAGCAACTGGAGGGAGCTTGACTGGTTCTAAAGGGCCGCAAAGTATCCAGGAACGTGAACGTGCTGGTGAGCATGATATTGAGGGAAATGAAAATTCAGACCAGGCCAAGTTACGAAGAAAAATGTAGCATCTATAGTCAACCTGGGCATAACCGGCTGACATGCCCTAACAAAGAATCTTATATATAAATTAATAACTTCAATAACTTCCGATGCTGGAAGGTTGATGTATGTAAGGTATTTGGTGTTGCTTGAATTTGGGTGAGGCAGCCCAGTATCCCAGGCTCCTGGCCAAGCTTGATGTCTCGACCACAACCCAACTTTCTATCCTACCCATCTCGGCACATGTTTATGCTACTTCTGATTTCACAACCTATCAATATATAATTCAACCGCCCAGGATATGCTGTGGATATTAAGATATAAAGCTGCAAAACAGGATTCGGCCTGGCCTGCAGCAATACTAGTAGCTTGCGGATGCACTCGGGCCCAGTCTATTTGTGATGATAGTGATATTTGGAATCAATTCGGGCATACCTTCTATGTACATAGATAGACTCAATTAATGAGGTGTGGGTAGTATCTTTGCCTCTATCTAGAGTTGCCTAAACTTTCGTGGGCAGCCCGTGTCCCGGTCTCCTGGCCAGCTCGACCAAAATCCAACATTCGTCTCAGCAACTGTTTATATTACTTCTAATTTCTTACATGTTTAATATGCAGTTTTATCAATATACAAACAAGCTTCCGAATTAGAAACCAGGATATGTTGTGGGTGTTGAGATATAAGGCTGCAAATACTGGCATTTTGTATGGGGGATTCGAACTGGCCAGGCCGGTGTCCGTTTACGTTATCAGCAGCGCTGGCAATAAGTCAACAAGCTACATATGGTCTAGCTCGGGGCCGACCCCCAGCCAGATCGTGCTAGGCAAGATGCTAGCGTAAGGACCGAAATAAGCCGATGGAGATACGTGTCAGGCTAACCCCAGGTAACTTACATGATAGTTTGGTCTAGTGGCCCCACTACTATGTAGCTTTACTATATATATAACTAAATTTGTTTAGGCCTTTGTAGCCAGTGCTACCAAACCCTACTTGTTAAGCCACGGTGAGCGTAATACCATGCTTTTGTGTTCTATATTCAGAGCCCGGAGGACCGGGACTCTAAGGAAATGCTATTAACTGCACCTGCGGCCGCAGATGGATAATATATTCTCAGCACTATATGTACTAATATATAATTTTAGCCATTGATGTTTATAACTATGACTTATCTTCGATATCCTGACCAGTCTGATGCCATCCTTTGGAAGGTCTAGGGAGTTACGTGACGGATCAATCAAATTTAGGTCTCCGGCCGGTTCTATTCTATACGTATGATAGGACAATGTGGGACACAAGTGAACTCCTTACAAAGGATAACATGATGCCAACATAATGAGGCACTGGTCACCTTTTTCCTGGAAAGATGACATTATCGGTGGGGAATGAGCCGAAAACAGGGAGTTGTAATGGGTGTCAGAAACTACTATTTTTGAGATAAATACTAGTAGTATTAGAGGCAGACTCGGAGCAGGATTATCAGCTTCTTGTGGATGGAGGATTACGCTCTATCAAACCAGCTGGAAACTCCCAAGCCTATGGTTTTCGAGAAGGTTTATTGCAGGCTGTCAGGGAAGATTTGCACCGTAGCAGAAAATCTTAACTCCATTCCGAGAACCCCGCGAGGAAGAAGAGGGCTGTTTACAGTCACTTGGTCGTGAAGGAGATCGCACACTGTGGAGCCTTGAAGAGTCCTTCATGGTATGAACTTTATTATGCATGGTGTTTTTCAATGGGTGGGAAGAGATTAATAAGCCTGGGGTTAATCTTGGGTAGATAGAATACTATAATGTTCTGGGATCAATATGGCATGGCTTAATAAGCTTGAAAAGTACTTCAAGCTTACTAATATTTCTCCTTGTAGCCATTGTTCATGATTTGAGTGCCTTGAGGCCAAGTAGGCGAGATACTAACTGAGTATTAAAGTGCAAAGAAGTCATTCAAGGATCTTTTCCTAGATTACAGTGAAAATATTTCAAGCTCTGAGTCTACTAGTAAATTAGTAGTAATGTCGATTTCACAGATCGCCTGCTGGACGTTTGGCAAAGAGAGCCAGCTTCGAAATACTCCTACATCACCTATGATAGAATCTCCATGGATTGCCTTTCTCGCAGGGGTGACAAACGAAGGCAATAACCCGGAGCTGGACAGGTAGTGTACCTGAAGGAATTCAATTATCAGCTTATAGCTGGCCGAAAGATCCGATTTTTTGGTGGGCAAAACATGGACCAATTTCCAGCTGATTCCCTCTCAAATAGTGTTTGACTTATTTTCAATACCGGCTGTGGGTGGCGGAGTCAAATGAACGTTCTCGGCTGCTTAGGACTCATCGGTCGACAATTGCCATGAATTGTAAGGGGGTGAGAACATTTGCAGAAGTCGCGATTAAACTAGGCTGATCTTGTGGCATAGACAAGAGTGTTTTTTTTTTTTTTTAACTTCACGATAATATACAGTAAAAGCCATAAATCGACTAGGCTGAAAATGTGGCTTAATTGGCGGTGTGACCAACTGGCTATCACATATGTATACTATGTATGATACATAACTTATTAATGCGAGTATCACAGTACTTTATGGTTTGGTGATGAACTACTAGTCCTACCTATTAGAAGGTAGAAATATATGAGTTATTGGAATATAATGGATAGTAACAACAGTTGCAAAAGCCTGAGTTTATAACTCAGAATGAAACCTCGAGTATGAGGCTCTGACAGCTTGAAGGTATGCGTGAGTCTAGGCGGGGCGGCGTGATAAGCCTCTAGTAGTTATCGGATACTCATAAGTGGATAAAATTGGGAAGTGGTTGATAGCAAGATGTTCATGGGTCGGTCCTCCTGTGTAGCGGGTGGCCGGCCTTTTAACAAGTAGATTGGGGGAGCATGTAAAACAAACCGGCCATGTAATTTCGACCAAGTCTCTTCGCCTATTCCTCACAGTAGCGAGGTTGAAGTCCCTCCCTCCCTTGTCTTACTTGATCCGAAACAGATATTTCTCTTTACTAATTCCCTAAGGAGGTATACTATATTTAGGCATTGTGGTTACCTTAATTCTGCGCCATTGGTATACTTATTCTCCTTATGCTAGTATAGCTAGATTGGATTCGCTTTCATTTAACATTGCAATATGAGGTCGATGATATTGATGAACTTCTCAATAACCTCAACATCCAATCCGATAACGCCGAGATTGGCGAGTTAGATCCCTTAAATGAGAATCCGAATGAATCGTCAGCTAGAGCAACCGCTACCGATAATAATTATGAGGAATGGAATCCCTTCATCGACGGAAAGAAGTATGTAAAGGCGGCGAATCCGGCACACCCGGTTTGGAAAGGTGGATCGAAGAAACGATTAGGCATATGGAAGCTTGGCGTGGAGTTGCAAAGAGTTGATGACGGAGCAAAATGCTGGCAGTGCCTGCTTTACAGGAAAGAAAATAAATCGATAGTTAACATGGCCTCCACGACAACAATACCATTTCGCCACCTTAAAACTGAGCGGCATAGTGAAAATAACGGACTCTTTGTTCGAGGACAATCGCCAAGGAGTGACTTTGGGCGTTCTATGGAGAAACTGGATTTATCTGTGTCGTAAACCCTTAGCCCTCCGATAAACGCCAACTTTTACGGCAAAAAAGGAATCGACAACTTTCGCCTCTTATTCCCTCGGTGGCTGATTTGTTGCCACATCGCTTTGTCCATGGTCGAGAACAGTTTTTTCCTGCCACTGATTTGCTTTATCAATCGTTCTGTTCTTGACTTCCTCCCGAAGTGTAGTAACACCCTTCACAAATGGGTTATTTCTGAGTACCAAGGCCAAAAGGAAATCCGAAAGGAAGTCATCCGGGTATCACGTAGTTAGATAACTATTTCCTTCGACATGTAGACTGCCCCATTTGCCAAAAAAATATGTTGTCAGCGTCATAGCACATTTCGTAGACCGAAACTGGGAACGGCGCCACCTTCAGCTTAGCATGAGCCGTTTATATAGCAGCCATAATGGAGAGAATGTCGCCGCCCATATAATCCCAATTCTCCGCGACTAGGAAATTGATGGTCAGATTGGCTACTTTATCACGGATATTAAACCCGCTAATAGCATAACTATCGATCACATTCTCGCCACTATTGACCTTCCAAGAAAGCAGATAGGCCTAAGCGTTGGATTCGGTGTCTTGCTCATACATTGAATCTGGTCTCCCAGGCCTTTGGCAAATCGCAGCTTTATTGGAAAGCTGAAAAACATTGTTCACTTTATCCGGATGAGCCCTAAGCAACGTGGTGAGTTCGAAAGAACCAAAAATTAATGAATGCAGAGATATTGAATGGTTGGCGAGGATGTCGAGGATGAGCACCGGTTAGAAGTAAGAAAGAAGTCAGCATACCTCTTTTATGTTACCAGCTAACAGCTCCCCTGGCTTATTTTTAACAATAAGATTCGCTGAAACTCAACATTAATGATGCTTGAACGCGCGTTAAAGTGTCAAGCTCATCCGCAAGCGTATTGTAGCAACTAGCGCCCAGAAAAGCTGTCGAGAGGTAATAATGATAATGACAGTGGCTACGACCTAGGGGAAGATATCACTTCTCCAAAGCTAGCCAGTTATTCAGAGAAATGGCCGATGAGGGAGGGGTATACAAGGGGCTTTATATCCGCTGTGAGAAGGCCCATGAAAAGCTGGATCACGACCTCCAGTTAGCTCACAAATCACCTATATGCTACATAGCTATGATCATGGACCCTTGCCTAAAGTATGAGTGGTTCGAGCAGAAATAGGCCACACCTCCAAAATGCAGATACCTGAGGCTAAAAAGAGCGTCCATTGGAGAAGATGGGTCGCATGTATGAAGTCTGGTTTGTTTAAGGCGTTGGAGAGACTACGGGCCTGGCTTTTACAGAACCATAGAGATGGTGTCAGAGATGACGAGGAGAAGAAACGGAGTGAAGAACCGGATGTTATATCTAAAATCATTCAATAAATAATGCTAATTCTTTCCTTTTTCCCTCTATTCGAGTCAAGCCTCGGTGAAGTTGGTGATACGGTGGTACTTGTGTGCGCGCACCCAATCCTTAGTGTATACGTATGTATGATACTACTAGTAGAGTACTTATGTCTGTTGAAACTACTATATTACACTGTAACCATCTGAAATGAAAAAGAAGAAATTAAATGCAGGCAAAATTCAGGCAAACATAGGCAGAATTCGGATTACCAACCAAGTCGCTTGATTTTTTGACTTGGTTTGATCATGCCACCAGGCCAGTCCAAATCAGGAGGTACCTGCGAACTATTTTCGTTACAAGTAACCTTGAAGGGAGGCCATAAGCGCGCTAGAATGAGACGACTTTGCCGCCTTGCAGTGTACGCTCGTTACACCCCACCTAAGGTTTAAATACAGCTAGTCATCCCGACTAGGAGTGGGTTGTGTGGCGGTGCGGCAGCTGCCCTGACCTATAAAATGATCTGTAGTAACGGCACGTGGCGACTATTGGTTGTTTGCGCTCCTTTCAATCTCCACATTTATATGGAATTGCATGCTTGGCTGACTGTAGTGCGCGAAATTATATAATGGACTAGGCCGCAATGTTGAGTAACTATACAGCTTTTGGTCGAGTGGTAGCCCGTATAAAGGCCTAGCGGGTGTGCATTACACTGACAGATGCCACAGCTGACACCTGCCTTTTAGTTTATTTGGTTTGGATCTACATTTTTGGTTGAATTACGATTACAAGCTGCCATATGCATTGGTGACGCCGAAATTAAAAAGGCCGTGTTTCTGATTTATTATACAATGCATACAGATGCACGGTACACGAGATCTTTAATCAGGTCCGACTAAAAGATAAGTGACCGAGTTTCCGAGATTATGATACCACCATTATTTGTTATTATAATTAAGTTTTACATCTACCTCAAGAGTTATGACCGTCATGGTAGATGAAGAGTTAACTTAGTCAACTTTCCATGGCTGGTACGACTATGATAGCTTCTACATAAAAGTCCTCGGCTTATAAAGGAGAATATGTTGAATTTAATTATTTGTCCGTAGGACAGACCGCTTTGCTCGAAATAATTAGTCAGACATTAGTAATCATATTTGTCAATCATTTGTAAGCAATTACTGCTTTAGCGTTCCTGGTGCCAAGAGCACCCAATCATCAATAAAATAACAACCGACCGTCCCTCGGACAATTATCGGTGTGTCAACGTTGGTGGTAATGTACCTTAGTCGAACCTGACTAAACTAACTGCGAACGCTGCATGAATAATGGTACGCTGCCTCCTACCAAGCGAGCTTTGCGTTCATCACGGACGAGAAGTGTCCGACTTTCGAATTTGTTCTTCGGAGCCTCTTCTCTTTAATAATGATTAGAGAAGCGGATGAAAAAGCTTGATGAGGCTTAATCCTTCTCTGTGGGAGCTTTTGCTCCAAGAACTATCCAACGTGCGGGAAGACACGTCTCGACTAGAGCCTCAGGCTCAACGAACACTGCCTCTAGAGGCAAGCGACTCCTTCCCTAAGACAAGCGAGCGTGCCGGGCAGCAGAGCAGGCCAGCTAACGAAGTAGAGGAGCTCGTACGGGTACGCAAGGAATACCGGATGGTGCCGAAGGTGGCGGTGGCTTCCCTCCAGATTTGCGAACTGGTGACAAAGCCTGGAACCGCGATGGAAGCTCCGAAGCCATGGGAATGGAAACACACTCTCTACAAGGGGCACAGCAAAGTGAGACTTGGGCGTTGGGGTATATGTTAACCTAGAGCTAGGCTTTGATTCTTGCATTAGGAATCGGAAGCCTACTTTATTTCGTAACTGTATTGGAATCCAATTTCTACAATTTTCAAAGCACTATTAATCTTCCAAGAACATTATTGCGGAGCCACGGACAATATCAAACAATAGCATTCGAGATCGACTTATTTTATACGCACAATCCGCTCAAGGAATTCGTCTAAAGAGACTCTAAGCTTATCCAGTGCGTACAAAACAGCGTAACAACATTATCATCTTTAGTCTCATAATTGAGAGCTCCAGATCATGAACAGCCAGGTTAGTGAGGATGGAAGGCCGTCTTGACTCGCAGAATTTATCTGGCATGCGGACACAATTCTGCATTGAGTAAGTATCGGCGGAGGCTCGTCATTATGGTGGCTACGGATGACAGGCCGCCATCGAGAGAAAGGTGTGATTTAAAAAAGTTTAAACGGTGAGCAGAACGAAAGCGGTAGAAAAGCGCGAAAGCAACAGATTCAAGTTACGTAGCGCCTATGGGTCTTGACCACGGCCGCGCGGTGTGGGTGACACTGGAACAGGGCAGGGGTCGCAATCAAGTCAGACTTGGCAGTTAAATCAAGTTGCTGACTGGTTAGTCCGATGCTTGACCAAATAGGGCTAGCGCATCCTCACTCAAGCGACTTGATTTATTGCGACCCGCACTGGAACACACGTTGACTTGTAGTCACATGATTGTAGCACTAGCATTGGTCACAGGAACCCAAAATGTACTAGTTGGTTATATAGGTGTTCCCCACGTACTAGGGAGCTCCACTAGTAGTCAAAAGGGACTACCGTTACGTTCGAATAGCTATGTACCTTAGCACAACCGGTACCTTTCTGTAATTAGTATTACCATTAATAGTATGTGGTACTTCGCGTCGCAGAATGTTACTTGATCATGGGTCGATTGGTATTCTTCGTTTGAGCGTGTGACACCATGTATTACTTATGTAGACTATAGTAATAGTGGTGATTTTGACGCTAAATAGCTCAGGATTGAATAAGAACCAAAAGCAGTAAAGAAGGTAAGGTAAGCGGAGAACTAATAACTTAGTCGGGATTTATTCTGATACTAGTATCGTATCATACGTATAGCTAGGCACTATTTATCATGTATATTTACTTTAGTGCCAATGAATTCGTCACCGTGTTGGTCGCTAGTATCAGCCAATCGGCACCAACAACGATGTAGAATGCTTAGCTTCCAATACGTACCCTCTGGTAGGGTTCCTTTTCCGAGTGCCCTCGCGATTGAACTAGAAAAGGCGATAGGTGCGGTTCTTAATAGGTACGTACCATATAACATGTATTATTATTCGCTGCACTTGAAAAATTTCGCCCCTGATTAGTTAAATTCTGCGATCAAAAACAAAAAACCATGCCTAAGCTCCTAAGCAGTAAATGCTGAGTTCATTCAGCCAGCTAATAAAGGTTTTCTTCAGAAAGCTAATATCAATGAAAAAAGAAGTGATTGGATCCCTATTTATAACCGCTCTCCTGTCGTTCCATCATAGCGAAAGTATGTAGTCTAAGGAGAAAAAAAAATATCAACGCTCATAAGATTCTCTAATAAGAGTCATTCTTCAGGGATTGAAAGGGTCTGAAACAAGTGTCGAAATCCATTCATTGAAACTGTTGAATAACCTGCTCGATTGACTGGGTATCCCAAACTGCCTCTATTAGTTTGCTAGGGAATTCAAGTCCCGGATGGCCATTAATATAATACCTGTCTCAAAGGCGGCTTTTCCAAAGGTCTCCCGGACGCCTAGTAGTCCGCGGATTCGAGAAGGGGCTGGAAGGTCTTGGTGTCTTTCTTTGGGCGTTTTTCTTCGGGCTAACTAAAAGTAATAATGAGATTATTCGTTCCCGGTTGCTTGAGTTTAAGGTTGGATGGCTGCGCCATTACTTTTGCCCCGAGAACTCCGTATGACCCTGGGTACATGTCATCTCAAAAGGATTGATATGGAAGAATTCTCACGGACATGATTTGAGTGGTACAATACTTTAGCCACCAGCGATCCTACTGAACATTCTCAGTTACTCCCAGGAAAGCGCCCAGCAGAGTCATTCACAAAAGCCGGGGAGAGACTGATGGTTTTTCATGGGACATCTCTAGTAAATCCAGCTTCTGCCAGTCCGTATCAATCGGTAAACCAGTCAGCAGGGGCCTGAGCGCCTGAGGCCTGAAAGTACCTCCTAGGTTGTGAAATTAATAATACGTCCACCATCATTTCCCGTACACATCTCCTCCAGGATTGCCTCACAGCAATAACTAGAAGGCCCACACTATGTGCCAATCATATTTATATATAGGGAGAAGTAATAACTAAAAACCCGGTCCTGCTGACTGGGCGTCCGTAAGCTGGCTGATGTTGTCCTACTGGCAAACGCCCAGCGTTACTACATACTACTCGACAATGCAGGAATCCTAGCCCCTCAATCACCAGCAAACATTGTTGAGAAGATGTCGCAACTGTGCCGATTATGAGCGAGAAAGCAACCGAATAGATTCCCCCGGCGAGATGAGTTCAGACGAGCAGACCCGTCCTTTGAAATTGTGTGAAGATCCTAAGTACAAGCCTAGCTCGGGGCGGGTCATGAAACGGGTATCGAGGGCCTGTCTTCATTGTCGCCAGCGCAAGTCAAAGTGCGATCTGTAGGTTGTCATCTGTTCCATTTACGGCTGCCCCTATACTAGCCTTGGAGTGCTCTGTTGACAAAGAGCTACAGAGACAGCAGCGGGAGTCCAGGAACGCCGCCTTGCCAACGGTGCCTTCGCGACGGCCGTGAGTGCGTGCTAGGAAGCTCCAACAGAGGCGGTCGTCGCATCCGAAAATCCAAATTAAGCAGTGTTGCACCGGGCGTTGAACCATCCACAGGACGCCACCAACTGGATCCTGTTTCGTTATCCTCTCAATCGAGTAGCCGTTTATTGCCAGCAGCCCCATATTCCAGTGCCGATCTGTGTGCGCGTGCAGGCACCGCGGAGACGGGTACCGGAGACATGGAGGACGACGACAGCGCATCGATTGCCGACAGTACCATTGGCGATGGCGTTCCGAATAATCCGTCCGACGCGTGGCAGTGCTTAACTGACATCGCAAAGCGAGGTACCGATGGAGCGAATTCAAGAATATCGCGAGATCACTATTACTCAGGATCTAGTGGCATGCCTCCAGTCAATGGTATCCGCAACGGGGCGACTGATAACGCAAGAAGCGGCATCGGGGAATACCATCTCGTACAATCTGGCTCTTTGCACCCAGACGTAGTGTTTCAGCTGGTGACTCGTTATGAAGAGCACTTTCATCCCTACCTGCCTTTAGTACCAAGGAAATACTTTGATAGAGCCGCTCTAGATACGTTTGCCTCGATGGAAAAGCATCTGCTTACCGCAGTCCTCACCATTGCCTCCAAAGACTTAATGGATTCTCCACTTATTCACGAGCATTGTTCGAAATATATGCATGAATTGATCTCCGGAATCGCCGCGGGTAAAGACTGTGATGTTGAAGCTGTCGAGGCATTGCTCTTGTTGGCAGAGTGGGAACCTCAAGGACTTCGTCCGCATGTGGAACGTGTTGGGAGAGGAGAGGAGGACCGCGCTGCATGGATGCATGTTGGACTTGCCCTACGATCCGGATACTTTATCAGGCTTGATCGCACAAGTTTTCGGGGCGATGCAGACCTCGAATCTGATTCTCGACGGAGACTTGCATGGGCAAGCTGCTACATCTCGGATCGATTGATCTCGGTTCGTATCGGGCGAGCCTTTTGGTCCCGTGGCCCGGGTCCAATGACTGGGCTTGTTAGTCAAGACTTCCCTTCTCTACAACCCCTGAGGGAAGGGGATGAAGACTATGCGAAGATTTTCCAGGCGACGTTGGATCTCACTCAATTGTATAGCAATGTCCACGATGTCTTGTACTCCGGTATGCGGACGAGCAATCAAATGATGCTTATGGGCGATTACGTGAAATACGCAGACGATTTCCGTGTTGGTATTTCACGGTGGAATCGCGTATGGGGTACTTTGGGCTGTCAGTCAAAACAAAATCCCGAAATTTCTCTTCAAGTCATTAATGATGTCATATAGGCTCAACCCGCATCAAAGTGACGCTACAGATGTCCTATGAATACCTCAGACTCTATACAAACGCTTTCGCGTTTCAGGCTGCAATTTCTCAGGCATTGGTTTCCAAACCCAAAGGTGACGCTCATTCGACAAAAGAGCATCTGAGAGTCGCGTTTAGTAACGTGGCGTCAATGCCCGATGCTCGCTTTATTTACGAATCCGTCGAGGCGGCGAAATCGTATCTCGTAACCCTCACTAGCTACGTGGATCCCGAGCAGCATCTTCATTTCATGCCACTAAGATATTATTTGTAAGAATACATATTCGTTTCGGGGGATTCTGTCTCACAGTCCAACAGGTATAGCATCTATGCGGCAGTCTTTTTGTACAAGGTAACGAATCTGAATTTATTCCCTGCCATCTAGAATTAACGCTGTTGTATAGGCACGTTCATTCGGCGTTATGACATCCAATGAAGAGACAGGCGTCCGCGACTTAGTGGTTCGTACGACTGAGCGGTTGAAGCGCGCAAGCTCTGGCGCTAACGACATTGGCTCTCGGTATGCTCGTTTGTTAGAACTTCTATGGAAACCACAGGCGGCGACTGTTCCGATCTCCCCGGAGAGCCGGCTCAATAGTGATATTGAGGTGCCCAGTACAATACCAAGTCTCCTTCAAGAGCCAGGCTACATGCAATTCAGCCCTTCAAATGACTTCTCATGGTTAGATCTAGAAGCCGTTGGAGATTATGTTTCTGGGACAGGCGTTCTTGGCTTAGATGCACTCCGGAATCCCGCCGTCTTTCCCGCTACCGCACAGGATCGCACCCAGATGTGGCAACCTCCACTCTGGACACCCGACATGAACAATAGTCTTCTCTTCTGAAACTGTAAGAGTATTCTTAAGGTATATGACACTCCTACATCTATGTCTCAAGATACGAGGAACATTTCTGCCGAAATTGTTGGTGCGAAGCTAGTGCTTTTTCCTCAAGTCTCTTTTCGGTTTGGTTTTGGGACTCTCATGGAACTCCCATGGTCTTGCTCAAAACTAGATATCATCATCGCGCCATGGTAGAATCCTCCTTGCAAAGGATCTGCTAGCTGAGCCCGCAGAGGAACGAGAAGATACTTAAGAGACTCCTCTTGAAATAGCTGATCCTATGGTGAAGTTGCCAACTGCGCCTTCGTACCGGTGAAACTTGAGAACGGACTGCAATGTTGGCCCCTATTTGGCGATTGCTGCTGCTCGAAATTGCGCTTGCGGCTGTCGCTGTATTTGATTGCGTAGCAGGCGAATGATACAACTGTATCCACCATAAGGGCTCCGGTATTACTCCTGCTGCCCTCCTTTCCATCCCAGCCTGAGGCTAATAATCAAGTATCGGTCCTTCCAGACAATGCCTACACTTGGCAACTTAAGACATCGGGATACTTCCATGGATAAGCTAAAACTCCAATATTGTCACCTTTCTCTGGCCATTCTCCGCCCGTAATCTCAAAATTAGTAAGAAGTCCGATTGGCAGCCAGGTGCCCTGACGCGACTACTTGGAATATCCGATGCCGTCAGACTGGAGGAATGCTATCTCATCAGTAGCATTGTACAGTTTACGCATACATATTTTGTGGGACATCGCTGATTTGCCTTGAGATTAAATTTCTTCTGGTGTTCCTCGACTCTCGAATAACGAGCGGCTTTGCTCACTTTTGAGTCTCCCACAAAACAACGACCCGGCAGCCTCGGGCGCTCTGATGGAGAAGGGGTGCTTTCGGTTGAACTATGTAAATTGTGGTGCATATATGCATACCACCGATAACTATAGTCAGCGTCATGCGGCACGGCTTGCAAGACGAGCATCATTATCCTCGGTTTGGAGACAGCAAAAAGCCGACATCCTTTCCCTTACATAAGCACGCCAAATCAATGTCATCAGTTTTTGAAAACGAAGGCAAGCGCATCATAACACAGATACATGTATTTCCGTCCGAAAGTTGCATTGGCTCCATCTCTAAGCCTAGATTTCCGATACACTCGACTTCAACCTCCTTGAATATTTTCCCATGGGCTATGATTGAATACATGGTTGTAACGACCGAAAGAGATGCCTCTGTGCTATATATAGGCATATTTGTACAAATAATGAATGTTCACGCATTCGAGCAGTACTAAAATTGCACAATGTTATGTTAAAACCCTTGCTATTTTGTACATCTGAAGTCTTCAGTACCTGGTACAGTATCAGTGGCGTCCAGAGACGAGGTGAAAGGTTTTCAATACTACCTGTGATTGAGTCTATCCACTATTCTGCCCCTAGATAGGTACGTGATCTACATAGATATGCCTTTAATATAAATAAAATATATATTGAAAGTGCTATACACGTATGCATAGTGTGGATTTCTCCATATGGGCATTGATACCCAAACAGAATAATGGGAGTACCCTGTCTGCCCAGGTGCATGACGAAGAGGTACAGTATGGGCAGCGCGAATCCATATTTACGACGCATACAAAGGCTTATGTGGAATTCTAGAATAATACCTAGTGTATCCAGGTATTCGAAAGACGAAAGAAACTTAAACAAGTATAGAAGTTCTAGAATACAAACAACCAAGGGAAGGATCGATCGGTTCTCCTCAGATAGAGAATCAATAATGATAACAATGTACTCCGTCCAGCCGATTGGACCACCTACATATACTTACTGTACAGTACCTTAACTTTAATATGAGAGAGAGGGGACTTCATCCAACGAATATTGAATTCAAATTATTGGCTTCATAGCTAGAAAGTCTTTTATATACTAACTAATACCCATAGTTCCAGTGATTCGATGCTGAGATGCATGTGCAGAAAGGCACTCTTAACATTTCGTATAGAATATATCCTATATTAGCGCTCGGAGAAGAGCGAACCCCAACTGCAAGGCTAAGGGCAAAATTGGGGCCGGATGCTGCCCAGGCTGTCAACAATGTCTCAGAACCAACATTTGCACTAACGAGGCGATGGGTCAAGTGCGTGTTGCTGACTAAAGGTTGTCATAAGAATATGCCACGAGACGATACCTAGTTTTAGTAGGGAGGGTAGCATTTATGCACGGCATGCGTAGATATAAATTGGTTCTATCATAGTTGCGACCCGGAAGCGATCTATATGTAGACACAATATTAGGGAGGGCCTCCATAATATTTAGCCTTGAATCAAATTTGCTAATTGCTGCCGAGACAGGCAGCAGAAGAAACCCTAAAAGCCCTGCATGCTGGAAAGAAAAGTTGGGAACTCGGGCTGCATCCCTAAAAAGGAATGCATACCGTGGTAACAGTCAGCTTTTAGGTATATGCATGTATGATATGATATATACTTGTGGTGACGGAGAGCCTCTTCCACCATTGGCTCTTTAGGTAATTTTGATCTCGTCGAACGCCACCAAGTGCTCATAACTCCTTTTTACAAAGAATAAGAACTTATCCTTTAGGATCCAAATCGGGGAGGTCAACAGTCGAATCAAACATCATAATCGACAAATCATGCGTGGATAATCTGCTCATTTTTTTGGCCTTCTCCCACCATCCCCAATTATTCCTCTGCGTCCCGGGGAACTTCAATGACGCAGGGATGATGGAGGCGAGGGGGGGGTCTGCCTTTCAATAATACAAGTTTTTGATATTAGCAATTCTTTAATTTCTATCCCCACACTCTGGCAAGAAGAAAAAAAAAAAGTGGGTGGGGGCTCACCATTATATCAACTCTCAATCAGTACTTTCACAACTGGCATTCCCTTCTCATCCGTTCCGCTGCTGGCAAGTTTAAAGGCCTTTTCTCCCTGGCCTTCTTCTGACAGTTTCAAACGGTGCGTAACAAGCTTCTCCTCCACCCTTGCTAGCTTACCGCTAGCCAGCAGCGAGATCGCGGTCGGGTAGGAGGAGCCATCGTATCTGAACACACCGATGAGGTCGACTTCCCGAAGCGCAGCTGCAGCGATCGGGATTGTTTGGATAGGAGTGCCCATGCCGATCTGTACCAATGCACCGCCAGCTGCAGAGGCATAGATGCCCGCCTGCACGCATGCGGGAGCACCAGTGCATTCGTAAACACGGCTGAATCCATGGGGGATGTTGTGGCCCTCCGTCAACATGGATGCAACTGCTCGTGCATTCTCGAGGGCGTAAGCAGTGTGCTCAGAGTGGGGGGCATCCGGTGCAGGGGCCGGCTTGTCAGACAGGTTAGATCTCTGTATTAAAGTTGTCTTGAGGTCCAGATCCAATGACTTGGCGACTTCAAGCCGCCCCGCATCGATATCCGCAATCACAACCGAGGTAAAGTTTTCCGTCGTAGCAAGGGCAGATGCCAAAAGCAATCCGACTGCACCTGCACCAAGCACCAGGGCGGCTGTCTCTTGGCCCGCGGAGCGAGCCAATTCCACCAGCTCTCGTGTTGGTGGCTTTGAACGGTGCATGGCATGGATACAGACTGCCAGCGGTTCGGCCAAGGCGCCGCCAGTAAATGACACCGAGTTGGGCAGTTTATGACACATCCTCTCTGGATGGTTCGTAAACTCCATCAAAGTGCCATTAAAGTGTGGGTACACCTTCGCGCTGCTCCGGAATTTCATATCCAAGCAGATATTATACCGACCTTCTTGGCAGAGGGCACATTTCCAACATGGGATCCCGACCTCCAGCGCAACCCGATCACCGATCTGGAAGTTCTTCACTTCGGGCCCGATCGCAACCACCTGTCCTGAGGACTCATGGCCCAGGCAGAGAGGCTCACGGACTACAAAGTCACCGTTCTTTCCATGAGTGTAGTAATGTAGGTCCGAACCGCAGAGCCCGGTCGCGCGAATGGCCACTTGCACCTCTGGTCCGGTTGGAGGAGGTACTTCCCAAGATTCCTAGCGTTTTGAGGTCAGGCACTCAACTGGAGATAACCCTGGCTGTCCGTTGAGTCGAAATTACGCAGACAAGGAAAATAAACACCCACCAGACGGAGGTCTTTAGCGCCATGCAGAACAAGAGCCTTAGTTAAGGTGGCCGTCGCCATAATGAGCTGAGAGTGAGTGTCTCCCCGGTTTATTTATCTCCAGAAGGCACGCCGACTTCTCTTGAAGTAAAGATTGGCCCTGAGAATCTAACCGAAGGTGAGCGGCGTGTTATGATCCGGAAGATTTTGAAATTAACGTACAGTACCGTTAAACAAGTAGTGTCACAAGCCCGTGTCCGGTGCCATATAATAGTACTTTAGCACGTATAGAGCCGAGTCTATCATTGTATGTTTGCATCAGTAACAGAATTTTCGGTTGTTGCTTATTAGAAAGCGTCAAGTTATTAAAGGGAAACCGGAGAAGGGCCTGAAACAGCAGATATCAGTACTACATATACCTAGTGCTACATGAAAACATCGGAAATCAACAGCTGGCCCAAGACGATCTCGACTGGCAATAAGAAGCCGTCCGGCAGTTGATATGTGATCTATTGTTCACCCAAAAGAAACGCAGATGAGGCCCTTCCTAGCTAGTACTACAGGGCTCCCGAGGTCCTTGCTCCAGGCGAACCATATTACTAATTGCCAGGGCCGCAATACAATATAATATTGACTGGGTTCTGGGAGAGGATTCATGATGGAATTGAGTATATAGAACACGGTATGTAGGCAGTGTGGATGTAGCGGCATACAGCATTGGCGAGTCACACATGAGCATACCATCATAGTAGAAAGAATGAAGTCACAGCGAATAGATAGATAAAAATCCATTGTCGGCAATTCAAGCGCAGAGCTAACTGGCTGGCTTCCTTAGGTAGACCAACATCGTTTCCCGCGGCGGCAATTAAAATCGTGCTCCCGAGGATCTGATAACACCCTCGAATTGTAGCTATCGCTGGTTCTTTGGATCTTACTGCTCGCCATGTGGCGTGCGCTCACTGGTCAAGCAGGCATCGCCAGCCTTGGTTCTGTGCAGGAAAACGAAGGATGACATCAACCCCGGCCGGGTGCTACATTCGGTTGTAGCAGCCTATGTCCTGAAAAAAAAATTTTCAGAAGTATTGAATTGTATAGCTGTCGCCTCAGAATATCGCAAGATCGTAGACCTCTTCAAACCCTCGTGGCCGCGCCATCCAGTTACAACCTCATACTATGTAATGGTTTAGATAGTATCATTGCTATCTAGTCAAATAACAATGGAATCAATAAAGTACAGTAGGACAGTTGCCTTCTCTACTTTCGACGTCGGACCTTAATAATCATAAAGAAAGAATACCGTACTACGGTGCCTAGTCTACACTCGAATATTGCTTTGCCCAAATCATGATTTGTCCTAAGATTGAAATAATAGGTTGATCTGACTCTGGGAGATCGTCATAGAAAGTCTGCCTTGTAATGTGATCTTGCCTGCATACATGTAAGCCGGTCACAATGGCCTACATAGCTAGGACTTATTAATTGGGTGATGTCGCAAGCATTATATATACCTATCCGATAACAACCACCGCAACATCATTAGTATTACTGGATGAATTCCTTATTATCCTGTAAAGACTGAATTAATGAATTGTAATCATTGTTATATATGGTGGTATACGAAAGGTGTGTTCATTATCATATGATGGTGTAACAAATAGACGTACGCTAATTGCAAGACTGCGAACTTCAAGTCCATATATGAGATAGTACTAGTTAGTATTCATGAATCTACAAAATGCTTCAAGACTCCATGTTCGCTTCAACTGACTCCGAAGAAAAAAAGAGGATGGTCAGTTACATAGAGTTCTATCCCACTGCAACACGCATGTGACTGTGATACTAGGATGTTTGTATTTTACAGTATATTTATGATATGTCTATAGGCTGACTCCTAACCTCGAATAGAGAATCAGCCCAATGATAAAGTACCTTGATCTCTCTCGGGTGATATTATTGTATATAGTATGATAAAGAACGGATTTCAATTGCAACTTGTCAACTTGAATTTATCAATATATATGTCCATGTACATTAATGTTAGAATCTATCACAGCTGCAATATATATACCTAGAGCCTTCCCCTGTACGCTATACGTCTATACACATGATCAATCGTACTAGATCTGAAGGAAATTGGAGATGGTTCAGCGCCATGGCATACTACCCTATTTAAATTTGATAGTAGTGTTCCCAAATTTGGGGTACATATTCATTCGCCTCAAGGACATATAATTGCCAAGAGCCCCACTTAACTGAAGATATGTGAGTCTGCTTTGCGGGTTCTCATTGTGTCATGGATGTATCCTGCAATATGATACCCGGGTACTATAGCTAGTAAGTAGTTATGTATCTCTGGAATTCGGACTTCTACTAATGGCGGGCAACACAAAGTGTGCAGGATCTCGTGTTGAAATATATCGTAATAATAATGAAGTGAAAAAATATCAGCGATTCACTGGCCATGAGCTGTGCGGAAACTCCTGTCAGCTCTAGTACTACGAGTGTGGAAGGGATGGCGGAATCAATTCTGAACTTGTATTTGTGGTGGAAGACCTAGGCTTCGAAAATATACATTCTGTAGGTTCTCTATTTCATACCCATTTGAGACTCTCCTCATGTCCGAACTTGTAATTGCTGTGTGATGCAATGACTCGTCTGACGATTCGGTAATTCAAATTGCCATCTAAAAATAGGTCAAGAGCTCAAGTTTCTCGATGGGGGTATTATCTGGGACCAACTTGAATATGAAGATATGATAGAACGCCCACATTGATGGTACAGAAAGATGCTACCCTCTTTACCGGCCCTTCAAGTTTAAGAAAAGACTGGGATACAAAATATCTTGGTACCATAGCCACTGGGTTGCTCTGGAACTCACATTAGATTTGGGACCTATTCTGGCAATAAGTTGTTGATATCCCAAGGAGGGAATGATTTGTTCGCTAGACCTTGTATGGTGTTACCCCATCAGGCATACAAATTTCTAAGTTAGGACCAGTCATTAGAGGATTATTATACTTATCATGCCTCACGGGGGTTTTCTGTGCGTCACGCTTATAGCTTCCTTGGTCTCCAGATGGCTAAAAACCCAGGAAACCTGAGTTTTTGGCCCGTTTTAAATAGGCTTTCAACAAGAAACAAACTCATCTCGTGTACGAATCACAACGTCTCGACAACGACACCTGCTTCTACATTTAAAGTCTCTCCTAATTCTTCCTAGCTCTGTTCTCTGTCATTGATGGGATATTTTACTAACGTTGAGTTGAATCTGTCGAAATCTAGGTGCGCGCGTTCTTCGCGGGCCCGTGATGAAAGAGCTAACGATTACTTTCCAGATCACACTGACAAAGCTTAAAGCTGTCTCCCATACCTCTCGGTTGCTGTATTTATGGCGTTGGCTTTTTTTTTACCCCGTCCATACATGTAGTTAGCTGGGATATGCTAGCTATCCACATCCAAAGCTCTGTACTTCTGTTGGCTACATTACGATTTAGGTCAAAGAATATGTTTAGAGAGTAATGTATACTATAAAAGCATAGAGCTTATTCTGGTTTTTATCTCACGTCTTGGTGCTTTGCAGCAACTTCAGCATCCTAAGTATTGATTGGATCTCTAGATTATCCTCTTCTGTTGAGGATGATTGCGGGAATCAACTTCTGAGTTCGGAGCGTTTCGATTAGTCGACTCTACGAACATGTAGTAGGAGGGCCAAAACTTCTCAGACGTCGGGTTTTACTCACCAAACTAGGTTGGGTGGGTCATGCGAGGCATGACAGCCGACGGCTGAGGTAACATTATCATCAATGACTCTAATTCCGGCAATTTTACTAGAAAACCGTCCCCGCACGGAGACTGCAGTCGGCTATAGCCTATAGCCTATAGCCTTCTCTTCCTCTTACCCTTGACATCACTTGCCTTCTTTTCTTGTGATCTCGTCTTTCAATTCTTTCCATTTTCTTCAAACGGAGCCTCGTAGTTTACTCCTGAGTGCCTCATTGGCGACCTGGTTCGTTTTTGAATCCTTCTGCTTGGCGTTCGTTATGGCCTCTGTAATGTACAATGCCGATTTCACTGACATCATTTTGCCTGAGAGATAGAGTCTAAAAAGTAGTGCTAAGTCGTAGTCTCTTCCAACGACGACTCCACGATGCCACCGCAATCTGCCCTATTGATTGGGGATATTACCCACGCTCGCGTTGAGTGGGAAGCACTTTCTTCCGTCCTGATTTTGAAGGTACATATTACACTTGTGTGGGTCGAACATCGATGCAGCAAGAGCATATGGCTAACGAATTTGTTGGATCTGGTTAAAAAAAGGAGTTTAGCTATGGCACTCGAGAAATGTTTCTCGAAAACTGTAGGAGCGGAAAATACGACGATGTCGTAGTTATCTACAGATCCAATGCCTCCACAAAGGTAAGTAGAAGCAAGCTAGCTGCACCTTTAGGAACCAATGAGGAAACTGACGCGCAATGCAGTTAACGGATCGCTTCGATGCAGAGTTAATATCACACCTACCGAGATCGGTCAAATATATATGTCATAATGGCGCCGGGTACGATAACATCGACATCGCAGTTTGTTCCCAGAAAGGTACATGATCAGACTCTATGACTTACACTAAGAGGCACTTCGATCAGAACTCTAAAGGTAGCCGAATGGTGCGTGCGAATGTCCTTGCTGATAAATGATTATCTAGGAATCGCCGTTTCGAGTACCCCGGTTGCTGTTAATGACGCGACGGCTGACGTTGGTATCTTTCTTATGATTGGCGCCTTGCGACAGGCCTACGTCCCGTTATCTGCGATTAGAGCAGGTGAGTTTTCAATCTGCCTTTAATGTGTGACCTATTTCTTGTATTCGGTGGCGGATAGTTACTAACGGGAACGCAGGTCAATGGCTTGGGAAAACAACTCTTGGTCACGACCCCGAGGGCAAGACCCTAGGTATTCTGGGCATGGGTGGTATCGGGCGAGTGAGTGACAGCTCAATATCAAATAGAGAGAGCTATAGGATCCCGGGTAGTGCTGATTATAGACAGGAAATGGCACGTCGTGCCAGAGCCTTTAGAATGAAGATTCAATACCACAACCGTACTAAACTTCCACTCGAGCTCGAGGAGAAAGCTACATATGTGTCTTTTGATGAGCTGCTCGCTACCTCTGACGTCCTTAGCTTGAACCTTTCCTTGAACGCATCAACCCGGCATATCATTGGTGCTACCGAGTTCCAGAAGATGAAGGACGGAATAGTCATTGTCAACACGGCTCGGGGAGCCTTGATAGATGAAAAGGCACTTGTCGCCGCGATCGATTCCGGAAAGGTAGCCTAGAATCCTTGTTTTTAATTTGTCCTCTACAAAGCAAAGAACAAAAAGGGGGAGAGAAAACGCACTCAGATTGTTAACTTTTGTATTGCAGGTTTCTTCCGCTGGACTGGATGTTTATGAAAATGAACCACAAGTAGAGCCCGGCTTGTTGAATAATCCCCGAGTCATGCTGCTTCCACACATTGGAACCGTAACGTACGAGACACAAAAGGAAATGGAATTGCTGGTGCTTAAGAATTTACGTTTGGCTGTTGAAAAGGGCGAGCTAATCACACAAGTACCTGAACAGAAAAGTGAACTATTTGTGAATGGTAGAGGAAACTTGTGAGTGTGGGAAGTATATCGCTGTCGGCCATTAATAGTAATGTTCCTTCCTTAGGTGATGTTATGCCATGTCACTTCGGCGTTGATTTGTGATGGCAAACATAGAAGTTCATTCATTCAGTACAACGGTACCATGTGACTAAAGGAGTAACATGTAATGCACGTGTACATAGTATATATTGCACCCTGAAGATAACATCACTGCCTCGGTGATGATTATATATACTAATGCAGATGATGATGATAATGACAAGAATGATAGACTAGGTACTGTTTTACCGTATAGAATATTGCCCAATGCAGACATGGTGACAATTCTCTATGAGGCGTATAGTACTAGTGGTAGGGACTTGTGTGATTCTTCTTCCATATATATCATAGGTTGATAAAGTCCTACAATAGCGCCAAGCTGGGCGGTTTTACCTTCTCAGTTCTCTAATTCTCTATGTAGAGGTATCGCCGTTTTGCACTATGTGATGACCCAATCACGATTGATAATGAGCTAAGGGTTAATCTGCACCAGAAGCAGGCTTGACTCATCTCGCTTAGCTAGTTGTCTATAAAGTCTTGTCTTGTTCATATATAGTTCTCTCCCAGAAGAATCAAGCCTCTTCAAGCTTCAAGCTGCTTCTCTCATCATTAGATACATGGGCCCCTATATTCGTTTTAATATACGCTATATCCTAACTTAACATATATCATCAACCACGTAGACTATAGTTTTAAGACTACTATCAATTAGAAGATTATGTCCTACAGACTGTTTTGATATCTTTCTTGAAAATTTTATAACCCAGTTCCTGAGAAATTGTCCTTCAAAGCCAAAAAGCACGCTGTATGCAGCGTAACCGAGCTATATTACTTTAAGTGCCCCTACACCAGTGATTATGGTCCGATTTCACTGCTGCCGGTAGGTTTATTAACCGATCGCCAGAGATGCCACCAACTAAAAGCCAGCCGCTTGAAGTCATCTGAGCTCTACTTGAATGCCCCTATATCACTGATCTTGCCAAGATGCCACCAGCTGTGGAGATATTGGCGCTGAAAGGAACAGCTAACCGTTTATATACTAGTTTCGGTAATTAAATATTAGCGTTGTAGGATAGCGTGCACCGCCGTGTCGTAATGAGGTTCATGAATGATCATATCCTCAAGTTATGTACAGAGTGCATGCAGACCGCATTGCTGGGTAACTATTTAGTGTTCTGTCAAGACTGGGTTAATGTGTGATGACCCATCGAAGCAAGCGTAACGGAATCCAAGAAATGAAGGATAGTAAATATGACGGCCCAGGACCGGGAAAGGATTAGCTCTAGGGCTCGCTTAGGGCTATCCACAAAAAGCGCACGAGAGAACTTCGACTTTTTGATATCGACAAAAGCGATAAGAACTTCTTCAACCACCTCTCGAGACCATCCTTTTCGCGGCCAAGATGGTAAGTGATCGCTTTGTGTTTATTCTGTTCTCAGCTCTCTAGATCCGAAATCGGGTGTGATACACCAACTAAGGAAACCTGGATATCCAGATCTACTTCCTGAAATCTTATTTTACTTTCCACATAGAGTACCACTGATAGAATCGCTGACATTACAATGTTTCCTTTTGCAGGTCCGATACGCAGATCAGTCGATTCTTGCAGCAAAGAGCTCCCGTTCTCGGGGTTCTTACCTGCGCGTCAGCTTCAAGAACACCCGTGAGACCGCCCAGGCTATCAACGGAATGAAATTGCAGCGCGCTTTCGCCTTCCTTGAGAATGTTGTCAATAAGAAAGAGGCCGTTCCTATGAGGCGCTATGCGGGGAGCACCGGACGTCACGCACAGGGTGAGTAGTCCTTTTTTCCTCAAGGGAAATAGCTCTGCTTGGAAGCCTTCGTTAAAAAAGAGAAATATGGCTTTTTGTCTTTTCCGAGGAGATCCCAAAATTTGCCGGAAACAAACTACAGAGCCGTGAGAATGCGATTTGATACCTCGACTTGGATTGTTATAGATAGAATTATCGTCCTCTCATCTTAGTACGATATCTAACACTCGAGCTTGTGTAGGCAAGCAGTGGGGTGTTTCCAAGGCTCGCTGGCCTATGAAGTCTGCTCAACATCTTCTCGGTCTCCTGAAGAACGCCGAGGCCAACGCAGACACCAAGGGCCTCGATACTAGCAACCTCATCATTAAGCACATTCAGGTCAATCAGGCCCCCAAGGGGCGCAGACGCACCTACCGTGCGCATGGTCGTGTATGTTTTCCACCTTTTTATATATGTGTAGATGCCGCTCGCAGTCAACCCCACAGATCCTGACCCTTCAACTTTGAACAGATTAATCCCTACATGACACACCCTTGCCACATCGAACTCATCCTCACTGAAGGTGAGGAGGTCGTTCAGAAGGCTACTCAGATTGTTTCCCGTGACAGCATTCGCCTCTCCTCAAGACAACGCGGTGCCCAGATGCGCCGTGCTGTCACTGAAGGATAAAGCCGACAAACTAAATCAGGAGCTTATTCGATCAGTTCGAAACCCGGAGAGGGGAACGTGGCGTCTGGCTTGGGTTGTTATTATTTATTGGGATTGCAGTTGTAGGAGCAATAACAATAGTCATCTGAAATGAGAAAACCCTTCGAGGGAAAAATAGGAAACCAAACACAAGATCTAAAGAATATAGATAGACATTTCAAAAATGCCTTGAAGATGATATAACACAGACAGAGATCAAGGAGCAAAGGGTTTCGTTTTTGAAATGTCTATATAAAGTACTGATCCATCATGATCAACCCGCTGTTCATACATTTTGAGAACCTCGATCACTTCTTCGAAGGTGAAAGGGGGCCATTGGCAAAAGGTAGGCTTATTAAATGGCGATCGAAGAGATCCTGAGATCGAGTAGCTACGGCGGTTGTAGGCTGAAGCGAATCATGCCAGTTTCAAATTCTTAATTGAAAAGCACCAGCACCAATGACTAGAATAGAGTAGCCCCAGGGAAACCTGAAAAAATCCTCCACGCCCTTCTGTATGTCCATATCCTTGTAATACGTCGCTTCTTACATTTCATTAATTAGGAGATAAAGCCGGCTAGATATTTTCCCACGACCAGCCATTGGAGTGTGTCGACTATATAACGACGTTTCAATTCCCCCTCGCTCATACTTTCCTTGAAAATCATGAAAGAAATAAATTTGGAGATAGCTGGACGGTTAACCTTAAGTCCTTCGCCTTCTGCCCAACCCTGTAAAGAGTCTAGGGAAATGTATTTGTACCCAATCTCAATCGGAGGATTCATCGGTTCAAAATCCGCATTTTGTTCCTCGCCCATCGCCATGATTTCATACAACATAACTTGTTTTGGCACTATGAAAAGGGCCATGAATCATCCGGGACTTCCCCTAGCAGATATTACTGAATATATCCCAAACTATCTAGAGCCCATGAAGTGGATACATGAGGTAAGAGTGGTCAGGCCACAGAGGGCCAGAAATGGTTGCCTGCGGCGGGACACATTTTTTAGAGCGGGAAAAGTCAAGACCCTTGAGGAGAAAAATCAATCCCTTTTCGTTTGGGTGGGATTCCCGCGTCTTTCTCTATGAGATATATCATTCATGATCTTAAGGTCCATAGTAATATGGACCTGATAGTATTGGGAGGCAGGAAGCACGACATGAAGAAAGGAAAACGAAAAATTCGAGTAGAGGGAATACGCGCAGTGCCTCAAGATGAGCCACCGAAGAGAACTGGAGAAATGCCTGACACCAAGGAAGCTAATGCTACTGATAGCGCAAAAAACAAGAAAGGGTAATGATGTGATGTGGAGAAGGTTCATAGGCATCCGGGTGATGGGATAGAGCCTACCTGTCGTGTCATCTTGGCCAGTTGAGCCAGCTGTAAACTAGGCCCTCCTAGTAAGCCGACAACTTTGTTCAAAAAGTCCGTCTAGCCAGCAGCTTGCAAGAGAGCTTCCCCATTGACTTCAGCAGTCAGGAGCTTGTCAGCATTTTTATCCTTCAGTGGAACTGGCAATATTTTCTGGATCCACCAAACAAGCATGTTCTCATCCCAAAATTTGATCTCTTAGATAGAGCAATGTGTCTGTGATAACTAATGACGATGGACAGTTAGCGAATGAGAGACTGAAGATGAGCAGGTTGTGGTGGGATATAGCGGACTGCTATCCATCATCACAAGCTTTCACCGCCTATGGCCTCCACCGCCCGCCCTCACGAAGTCGCGTAGCAATTGGCTTTGCTATGTGGTGGTACCCACCTAACGTATTTTACTACTCACATGCCCATCACGTGAAATTACCAAAGATATAGCTATACAGGTAACCTGTATAGGTATCTCTTCACCTTAAAAGAAAAAAAGTTCCGGGAGTTATTCTATATACATGACAGTTTTTAATATATCTCTGTTAGATCGCTCTTTCCTCCTCACATATTGCGCCTTCTTATCACCACCTAAATAATGGTTGGATAGATCGGATGAATAAGCGACCGGCAGTTGCGAAATTAACTAAAATAGGCCCCTTTTCTAGTCTACCACCTTTCATTCATGTTTCTCAGCGACGATGCCTCCGAAGACTTTACCGTCGTTTTCATCGGCCGACGTCAAGACACATAATAACGTCGGGTCTTGCTTTGTGACTCTGGGCTCGAAGGTCTATGATGTCACACAATTCATTGGTGATCACCCAGGCGGTGCGGACCTGATCCTAGAGCATGCCGGTACTGACATCTCGGGGGTCATGCGCGATGAGGCTTCCCACGCACACACCGAGGCTGCTTATGAAATTTTGGAACAATACCATGTCGGCTTCGCCAATTTAGATGTATCGCAAAGCACGGTTACTGGGGCGACACCTGTCGACTCCAGGACCGGTTCCCGACTGGTTTATGCTGGCACGGGAATGTCAAAGGAAGAAGATCTCTCCGTCGAGACCGACATTGCTGCCGATTACCATACGCATAAATTCCTCGACCTGAACCGGCCGCTTTTCCCTCAGATTTGGTACGGGGGTTTCACCAAGGAGTTCTATTTGCAACAAGTTCACCGTCCCCGCCATTACAAGGGTGGGGAATCCGCCCCTCTGTTTGGAAATTTCTTGGAGCCCTTGAGCAAGACTGCCTGGTATGTCGTGCCGATTGTGTGGCTTCCTCCCGTTGCATACGGAACGATCGTGGCTGGCTCTGGGTTCAGTAATTCCTTGGTAGGGGCAGCATATTGGATTCTAGGGCTATGTATCTGGACATTGGTCGAATATGGCCTACATCGGTTCCTATTCCATATCGACAAGTATGGTAACCCCGTTTCCGTTTTGCTTTGATTCGAGGATTAAAAAATTACCCCAGGTTTCTTCCAGATAATAGGGTTGGCATTACCCTGCACTTCCTCCTGCATGGAATTCATCACTACCTACCGATGGACAAGTATCGACTTGTCATGCCTCCTACGCTATTCATGATCCTTGCAACACCATTTTACAAATTAGCTCATGCCGTTTTCTTTTACAGTTGGGATGCGGCCGTAATGGTATATTGTGGAGGCATTTTCGGATATATCTGTTATGATTTGACCCACTATTTCCTTCATCACCGCAAGTGAGTAGATGATGACTCTCTCAGCCATCCAGTATTAACTTGTGACTATAGTCTGCCTCTGTATTACAAGCAGCTTAAAAAGTACCACTTGCAACACCATTTCGCCGACTACGATAATGGCTTCGGAGTGACTAGTCGATTCTGGGACCGTGTCTTTGGCACGGAGCTCGAAACCCCCCCTCCCAAAGATGTGAAGGCGGAGTGATAGAACCCGCCGTCAGTTGGGTTGACGACCTCAATACATCTAAACTACATGCCGATACCTTCGTCGTTACACACTTCAGAACCGGGCAATCGTTTTTTAGTGCATACATAATTTACATAGTCGTGAATCCAGGCTTTCGCTTACGTTACAATACGGGTTCGCAAACGGGAGTCCATCAAAAATGGCACGATTAGAAGCCTTTCAGGACAGGCGGCACTTCGCGTTTCATCATTCTCACTCTCATCACCACTAATACTCACTTGTCAGTGTATTATTATCATTAGCCGTCAAGTTTGCTACCCGTACATTATAGAAATACCAAATATTACATTATTGGTTGGAATTTAGCCTTTTTGTATAATAGTTCTGCTCATTGAAGAAAGAGCCACATTTTTCAGATTCTTTCCCAACTAGATTTGTACATTCTACCACTTTCTTCATTTCAAAACCGATCATCCAGCTCTTGGGGTCATAGCACCAAAATTGGCTAGTAGTTCAGTCCTAATAAATTATCCAACCTCGTGTCTACGATTTACTAGCACTACCTCCGACATTCGGTGCTCCCACAGGTGGCCCTGTTCGCGGTGATGGTCCTTCAAGATTTCGCCCAACAGATCAGCCTAAACAAATGCAATCGATCAGTCACTATGTGATCTGGCGAAGCTTTTTTTTTTTTTAGGGCGGGGACAGTGTGATCGAGTGCGCCGAAAAGTGGGCTGATAAGGTTGTCCGACTCTTGAGTTGAGGGTACTGCTGATTAAAAGTAGGATGTTACCGGATATATCTTTGGTGCCTCCGCAAGACATGCCTTCGCCAAATGTGAGAGATTAGGACCTCTTAGAAGAACTTATGTGGTTACTTGCATTCGTTACGGTTTCATTTCTGGTTACCTTCGGCTTTACATATATCCGTCTCCGAGCATGTCTGGATACTATAATACTTCTATTTTCCTTCTGTTGACCGTTTCATTTCTCTTTCCTTTTAGGTAACGAATCCTCTTTGTACATAAGGCTCTACATAGTTAATTAAGATAATTCTTTGTACCCCTTCGCATTAGGATTCGTTCTTTTGACAGGGATACAGACCCTTTAAGTTGTGTTATTATTATAGTTTTGACAGATTTATCTCTATATGGATGGTAGTAACCCAGCAATGGATGCTCAAGCTCAGTCATTTAACACAGCACTTCAGCAAACCATGCGAGTTCAGGAGCAGAGGCAGAACCTCATCGATCAGTTGCGGACCCAGCTCAACGCAGCTTCGACTAGTACTGCACCTTTCTTAAGCCTATGATGGCACTGATACAAACACCAACACCTACATCCGAACTTACCCGCAAACCCCGTCCCCATTTTCGAGACCCTAAGTTCAATGGCGATCGCAAGCAGTTCCCTGCATATTTGGTTCAGCTCAAGGACAAGTCGGAAGGGGACGCTGAAGCAATTGGTGGAGAAATAGATAGGATCCACTATGGTTTTAGCACGTTGGGAGAAGATGCTACCTCCAAGATGCTATCATGGCGACAGGTCCATGAAGGAGACGTATACTATGGATGGGTTCCTTAGGCAGTTAGAACGCCTCTTTGCCGACCCAGCACGCAAGCAGAAGGCTATAGACCGATTGCAAACCATGACTCAGAGTGGCCGGCCTTTTCCGGGGTTTTTGGCTGACTTTGAGCAAACGATCCTAGAAGCAGATGCATTTTCATGGCCTGATGCAGCGGAGAAATCAGCCTTGGAATGTGCATTGGACTATGAGATAAGGAAGAGATTAGTTACCATGGGTACTGTCTTGGATTCATATGACGCTTTCTGCGAGAAATTGCAAGAGGCGGCGTACAAACTCGGCCGCCTTAAGCAACTACGCCCGTACCGCAGGCATATATCCTTCAAGTACCCCTCAAGCGGCTCCTATTACTCAAGTTCTCTTTGCCACACCAGCATTATTACCTATACAATCCGTGCCAAAGGACTCTCGGGCTATTAGTAGTGCTACAGACCAGACTCTGACTGATCTATCAATCAATCAGACTAGTACACGCCGAGCCAAATGGGTTAGTGAGGAAGAGAAAGTTAAGCGAAGGCAGGAGCGACGATGCCTGCGTTGTGGGCGTTCATACCATTTCGTCAACCAATGCCCTACCAGCCGGCATGTCGTCCCAATGAACAAGCAACAAATGTGGTCGCAAATTCCAAAGTCGAACCCCAGTCAGAAAAGGTCCTTGAGCGCTTGAGGCAAGCCGGCCTTCAGTTGGACATTGACAAGTGCGACTTTGAGGTAACATGCACTGCATACCTGGGTTTTATCATTGAAGCTGGCAAGGGCATACGGATGGGCCCGGCAAAGGTCAAAGCGATTCTGTCAGATTGATTCTGTAGAATACTTTATGTACATTAACCAATTTAGGACTAGGTGGGAGGCTGGTGTATCGAAGAGTTTTCACCACCTCTTTCCAAGTCACAACAATACAGAACAAGGTTAACATATTCTGACAAATTAAGAGTCTGATACGCTCTGAAAAGCTACCGTGTGCAGTATAGAAAATGTTGACTATTTACTCTTATAAATTTATCCTAATTTCGCATCAAGTTCTCATTCATCTTAAAAGATTTCCTTCGAAACCATGTCTACCCAGGATAGTTCTAAGGATTCTATTTCAACCAAAGTCATCCTGAGAAATTCTGCCGCTTGGGAGCAGTGGAATGACCGCTTCATTAGTCAGGCAAGGGCTTATGATCCCTGGGAGTATACCCAACGAAAGGAAGAGTTACTTGTGAAGCCGACCAAGCCGGCGATATCAGATTTTCCTCAGAAGACACGTCCACGAGCCCGCCCTTCCACACAACAACGCGAGAATTCCGATTCTCAGACACAGGAGGCGTTTGAAGAAGCAATAATAACCCCCTGCTGGTTAACCTGCTGCCAATCCACCGATTCCCTACCGATGTGGTATAAAAACCTCAAGACGGCCGCAGGAACATCAAAGCGTTTGGAAGATGCTAACGCACGCGAAAAATACAAACAAGCTCTTAAAACCCCGAAGGCTAAGGACCTACATGCCTGGATTGATTCCTAGGAGCAAGCCATGATAACGGCAAAGTGCAAGATCAGATGCCGACAAAGCAGAAAGTGCAAGATCTGCAAGCCAGAAACGAAAGAGAGCGTCTGAAAGTGCAAGATCTGATGCTGACAAAGCAGAAAGTGCAATATCTGCAAGCTAGAATCGAAAGAGAGCGTCTGAAAGTGCAAGATTTGCAAGTCAGAAACGAAAGAAAAGGTCTGAAAGTGTAAGATCTACGACCTTGAAACGAAAGGCGATAGGTATATCATCGAATAAAGCCTGCCAGGCTTGTGGGGGCTTTCATTGGACTTGTTACTGCTTCTACTTGTTTCCCGACCAGGCCCCCGAAGATTGGACACCGAAGCCTTTCATTCAAAGAGCTGTTAATCAAGCACTCAAGGATGATTCTTCATTGGCAGAAGAATTCAGCCGACTCAAGTTAGAGATGAAAGACAATATGAAAACAAAGAATTGACAATTAATGAGAAGTGTAGGTCGAGTCGAGTCGTCTTTCTTTGTTCGGAAGCTTCTTGACAAAGGAGCTACCTTCTCAATAAAGCAATATCCATTAAAGAACTCTGCTATCCTCGACTCTGGCACTACCATTCATATATTCAATGAGATCGCACGTTTCCTTTGTTTCCGACCGGCGGAAGCCGGAGACTTCGTTTGGGCAGGGGAGCGCAAGGTCCCTATCCAAGGATACGGCAATGTCGACATTGAGATTCAAGGTTCGGATGGACATCGGTTACTCCGTCTCTACGACGTTGCCTACTGTCGAGACTTTACATGCAATCTCGTTTCTCTACGACAGTTGCATAAGCGTGGATACTGGTGGGATAATCGTTCAGGCCTCAATCACCTACGTCGAAACGATGACTCTTTGGTCGCTGTTCTAGCGACATACCACAATCAATTTATTCTGGAATATATCCCTGACGACCAATCGAAAGGAGCCTTTTATTCGCGCAGAAACTTTTACAACTCTCGCACTACTAGACGACCTGCCTATGGCGACGCAATGAGATGGCATCTACGTTTAGGACATCCTGGGCCCCAAGCCTTAGAACACCTAGTTAATTGTTCCATCGGAGCCAGAATTCGTGGCCCAGCTACTGTCGAGTGCGACGCATGCGCGTTAGGGAAGATCAGACGACAAGTCCGCAGAGAACCCAGGGATTTGCACGAGGGACCTGGCTACCGACTAGCGGTTGACTTTCATGATTACAATCGGAGTCGCAATGGGTTTTCTTCCCTCATGTTGGTAACGGATCGATGGTCTGGTTACTCGTGGGATTATTACCTGTCAGATCGCAAGGCGAAAACAATCATACCTGCATTTATTCGGTCAACTGAAACGCCAGTATAACGTTCAACCCAAAGTTATTGAAATGGACAACGAGTTAACACAAATAAAACCGAAAGTCAAGAAGTATCTCGAAGATGTTGAATACATGAAAGTTGAGCCCTCAGCGCCGTATACGCAAGCATAGAACGGCGGCGCAGAGCGCTCAGGGGGTGTAACAGAAGGCCACGCTCGCACAGTCGCTATTGAAGCAAAAATACCTGCCGAACTTTGGCCCGAAGTCTCACGCACTGTAGTCTACCTAAATAATCGCACACCTAAGTATACGTACAATTGGAAGTCTCCCTACGATCGATTTCATATCTTCATTGCGCATAAGGACGGCGTTGTTGTGGAGGACCGAAAGCCTCAGCAAACTCACCTTAAAGTCTATGGCTGCAAAGCTTTTGCAATGACTACAAATGCCATGAGAAAATCCAACCGTCTCGAGCGCCTTAATCCCAAAGCCTGGATTGGCTATCTTGTTGGCCACGAGTCCTCTAACATCTATCGCATCTGGAACCCCATTCTCAATAAAGTGTTTCGAACGCGCGATGTCATCTTCAATGGAGATGTTGTCTACGAAGGGAAGGAAGACAATCACTCGGAATGTCAAGAACTTCAGACCCTGATAGATAGCATTGAAGAAGCCAATCCCGATGGAGATTTCAATAGTGGTCATCTGGAACGAGGAAACACCTTTGTACGAGGCGTTGACGACTCCGATGATGTCGTTGATATGAAAGACACTAATGAACAGCCCCTGGACGTTGAAGCGCTTGAAAATACTGCTGAGAAAGCGCTTAGAGAGTTGGCCGACATCGAATACCCTACTCCACCGCCAACTCCGGCGGCATTACTTGCCGGCACGATCAGCGAGTCAGAAGGTAAAGACATTGTTACTGACAGCCTTACAAGCACTACACTGTTTGGACCGTGGAAAGCTGCGTTCAATGCTGGTACTTTTAGTCAGACAAGAAAGCCAGACCTCTATCGACTGTCGTGAGCTCATCGCTTCAGATAAATTCAACAAACGAATAAGTTAGTCAATAAAGTGAGAATCCAATGTATTATTGCTCAGCCAAATGGCTTGCAAAGACTCCACCACCGCGACTTGCCTCCGGAGCCAAAATGGCATGAAGGTTTGAAAGAACATCCCCTGGGTAATATCTTCGAGCAAGCCGAATTGGATCACCTACAAAGCCATAAGGATATGGATTCATGGAGCGAGCTGTCTAAGAGGGACCCCTCGTTAAAGAACCAACAAATCCTGGATTGTATGTGGGCGTACGTCTATAAGTTTGATAAGCATGGGAGATTGCAAAAATGCAAGGCACCCTTAGTTGTTCGAGGTGATCAGCAGAGAATGCTTGCGACTAACGATACTTGCGCCGCAACTCTTGCAGCCCGCTCATTTCGTGTGCTGATGGCAATTGCCGCCCGATTCGATTTAGAATTAATCCAGTTTGATGCTGTAAATGCATTTGTCAATGCGAGACTCGATGAGGAGGTCTTCATGAGATTGCCACCCGGGTACCGAAAAACAGGCAGGGTATTAAAACTCAACAAGGCATTGTATGGTCTTCGTAGATCGCCTCTTCTATGGCAACGAGAACTGAAGTCAGCATTCGAAAATCTGGGCTTTAAGCCCGTCTCTCATGAACCCTGTTGCCTTGTCCGTGATGGAGTATTGGTTTTCTTTTATGTGGATGATATTGTCTTTGCGTACAGAAAAGATAGTGAAGCGCAATTCAACGACATTGTCCAAAAGCTGAAAGGAAAATACTACCTCACTAGCAGGAATGAACTTCATTGGTTTCTGGGTATTCGAATTGTTCGAGATCGAAAAAATAGATGGATTTGGCTAAGTCAATCTTCCTATATAGACAAGATTGCTAACCTTGCCGAGTCAACACAACCAGATCAAACTCCTATGAGCCAAGAAGAACTATCACCTCATGATCGCCACGCCTCCTATAGCGACATCAATCGTTACCAACGAAAGATCGGTTCCCTTATGTATGCAGCCATTATTACTCGTCCAGAAATTGCTTTCGCTGTCTCCCGTCTCTCTCGTTTTCTTATGAACCCTGGTCCTTATCATCACGCTGCTGCGGATAGGGTGCTACCATATTTGAAGCGACATCGGGACCTAGGACTACAATTCGGTGGGGGAGATGCCTTTGTGGTAGCAAGCGATGCTTCCTTTGTAGACAATACCGTCGACCGAAAGAGTTCGCAAGCCTACGCAATGATGCTATTTAACGGCTTGATTGGATGGAGGGCAAACAAACAGGATACCGTGACGACTTCGACTACCGAAGCAGAGCTTCTCGCATTGTCACAAGCCGCTAAAGAAGGGCAATACATCAGCCGATTACTGCATGAATTAACCGTTCAACTGGACAATCATCGCGTTCAAATTCAATGCGACAGCACGCAAACAATTCGACTAGTGTGTGAAGAAATTGCTCGCCTACAAACGAAACTTCGGCATGTAGACATCCATAATCATTGGCTCAGGCAGGAAGTTCAAAGGGGTCGAATTAGTGTTGTCTATACGCCTTCAAAGAGAATGATAGCTGACGGGCTCACCAAGGCTCTTTCCATCGACGATTTCACCCGCTTTGTCTCTCAGATCAATCTTACTGATATCAACTTTTATCTACTGTACGGAAATTAAGGAAACGCTAAATGCGCTGGGCCGAAGAATTAAGCCAGTACAGCTTCTCTATCACTTACCACCCTGGTAAAGAGGGCACGCTACCCGATGTACTGTCGACGAGAGCAGGATATGCCGGCTGATTACGACGGTCGATATACATATCGTGATGCACGCCTACTGTGACCCGCCTACTATTACACGCCTCTGTTACCCGATCAGTTTGATAGCAAGCTAGACCAACCAGCTGCTTGTCATCTCGCGGAGCTCCTCGGAGATGATGGAGGAGCCGATTTCCAAGCAAGGGCTTGCCTTTTAAGGGTGTGCTGCCCCGCTGGCATAGATACCGCCAACTTACCGGAACAAACCGATAACCAAAGCGAATTAAAAACTCTTTGGAAACAGAAATACTCCAGTGATCTCTAGTTGCAGTCGGCAATTCATGAAGGTAAAACCAATTTTCCCGTGGACTTAGAGGAGTTAAAGTCTCGATCTCAGAGTTGGGAATGGTGAATTACGATATAGGGAACGGCGCTGGGTGCCCGGGTCAGAGCCTCTCCATACACGGATTCTTCAAGAGACTCATGATTCGGTTTAGCTGGCCTAGTCCAAGCCGTGAAGCGTTGTACACCCTGGTTGCTCGGCAATTCTTTTGGCCTGGAATATCGAACGATGCGAGGTTTGTGCGAAACTGCCACCTTTATAGCAGTAACAAGGTCTGGCGCGAACGGAAACATGGGTTACTTAAATATCTGCCAGTTCCAGATAGAGTATGGCCCGAAGTTCCGATTGACTTCATTGAGAAAGCACCGCTATCAAATGGATGCAATAACCTGATGGTAATAACCGATCAATTAAGTAAAGGGGTTATGTTGGAGCCGGTAGAGCGAATCGATGCAGACACGGTTGCCAAGATTTTGGTCAGGTCTTCCTATCGTCGTCATGGGTTACCTTATGCCGTTGTATCTGTGATGACCCAAGCCCAAAGCATAAGTAATGGATTCGTTGTACTAAACTAAGGGGCGATCTGTACAAGAATCCAAAGGCAAGGAAAGAAAGAAAGAAAGGAAAACAGAACTCGGGAAGGGAATACAGGACAGATATACAACTTATGGGTCATATGACCTATACCCGAGCCTAGAGGGAGCGCGTTTGTCAGTTGCTTCGTATAACATGGAGACTATCTACTGCTCATGTTCGTGCCATATGTTACGTCCATTGCTAACTCTTTTCCCAAGGCTCGGGTGTAGGTCACATGACCAAGTTGTATATCTGTCCTGTATTCCTTTCCTGAGTTCTGTCTCTCTTTCTTTCCTTCTTTCTTTACCTTTGAATTCTTGTACAGATCGCCCCTTAGCTTAGTACAACGAATCCATTACTTATGCTTTGGGCTTGAGTCATCACATCCGCATCTTGCCGCCATACCTTCGCACTTACTTGTTGACATCGATAATAAACCCGGTGTTGAGCAACATACTCGATTCCAGGAATTCTAGATGACATTAGATCGCGGTGTATTTCTGGAGATGTGCTAGCCTCAGAACGGGCATCAACGAAATTAGTCGGACTAGGTGGGAGATAGATATCTCTATATTGTTTTGCGATGGAGGTGATAGAGAGATGGAAAAATTCGGTTTTTTAAAGAGGGCCGCATTCTCAATTCACTTTGGCAGGGAAATCATTTCATCACATCTCGATCTCGTAACCGTAACCCCTTCGCTACAGATTCCCTTGCTTTTGACTCATCTTGGTAACAGTAGAACCCGTACACACCCACCATTGTAGTTCTTCTGTGCCAGAATCAGAAACCGCCAACATCCCAAATAGTTTTGGTCAAACATTTAATAGCCTCTGTCGGCGGGTTACGATTCAGGGTACCTGTCTCAGCTTTTACCAGCCTAGAGCCAAAAGTGATAGGCAGTTGGTTGAGATCGAACGTGCATGTAACGCATGTGGCACTAGATAGAAATAACATGCCGCATGTTTCCAAGCCTGAATTTGCTTCAAAAATCGATCCCAGTCATGAGGCAAAACACGCTTCTTTTAAGTTCTTTCCATGTTTTCGACACGTTTTTCTCAGCTTTCCCTGCTTATTTATCCCGAATTCGGCAAGAGAGCAGAAACCATTACGCTTCATATACCAAGTTCGATTTTCAGACTCCATTTGAGATAAATACGTGTTGGATAGCTTCAAAAATACTAGTATAGAGTAAATGTGGATTCATAAAAATCACGAGAGACAAAAAGGGGTAAACAAAATAACGTGGGAAGCGGAGAAATAGTGGACCACTAAAGGGGAAGAAAATCAGATGACCGCGCCTTCGCCGGGACAAAACCTAAGGGAAGTCACCTGATTGGGCCGGGACTGTAGGTTTCACCGAACGCCGTGAGTGCTGAAGAATCCCAGGTTCATATAATATAATCAGCCTTAGGATTTTTCGCTCATTCTCACCACCTCAAAAACCAGAGTCCTATACTCCAGCGTCCGAGTTTGAGCTTCCTGAATTACAGGAATACAATCAAAGTGCTTCCTACATGTCCTAGGGATCACCCCGCCAGATTTTCGGTGATTTATCTATCAAATAGAAGGGTTCGCACGTCAACGTCTGGTTCCCCCTTTTGCCACTCTAACAAAAGCCAAAAGTGACCAAGCCCTCTCCATTATCATTCCGTTTCCTTGACCAAGGAGAGGTATTCAAGCACACCGCCAACATGTCAGGTCTCGATATTGAAGCACTTCTCGAATCAACAGCTGCGCCTGGCCCCAGTGACTTGGCAGACAGGCGTTCCATAGATCACGATGAGCACTTCAAAGGCGATGCAAATGACCGCCGGGACCGCGATCGTTCTCGAGATAGAGATCGTAGGAAGCGCGATCGCAGTCGCCATCGACGACGTGATCGCGATCACGACAGAGATGGAGACATGAGGAGTCCAAAGAGCGATCATGGCAGTGCTAACGGAAGCCATAGAAGCAGAAGGAGAAGCAGGAGCCACGATAGTGACCGGCGCCGCTCTCGTCGTGACCGTTATGGCGAGGATTACCGCTCCGGTGGTGACTACTATCGTGGTGGGGGACGTGCTCGCAGCCGGTCCAGATCCCCGTACGATGATCGATACTATCGACCTTCCGGCCGCTCTCGACGGGACGACCGCGAAGACGACAGGAATTACAATCGCCGAGACCGTGATGGCCGTAAACCTAGTCCAAGTCAAAGACGTCGCAGCAAGACACCGGAACCCGAACTCAACGAAGATGAGCGAGATAAGCGCACTGTTTTTGTGCAGCAACTTGCCGCTCGTCTTAGGACCAAGGAACTCATTGCATTTTTCGAGAAGGTGGGACCGGTCAAGGAAGCCCAGATTGTCAAGGACCGTGTTAGTGGAAGATCTAAAGGGTAAGTAGCACTCTTAATTCTTCTCACAGAGAAACTTATCCTCATAATCTAACATTTGCTGACGCCAAACCAGTGTTGGCTATGTCGAGTTCAAGAACGAGGATTCAGTTCCCCTTGCCATCCAGCTCACCGGCCAGAAACTTTTAGGAATCCCTATCATTGCCCAGTTGACAGAAGCGGAAAAGAACCGTCAAGCCCGCAACCCGGAGAGTAGCGGTGGGAACCAGAACTCAGCGCCGTTTCACAGATTGTATGTTGGTAATATTCATTTCAGTATCACTGAAAATGATCTCCAGAACGTCTTCGAACCGTTTGGCGAGCTCGAATTTGTCCAATTGCAAAAAGACGAGTCGGGTCGAAGCAGGGGCTATGGTTTTGTTCAGTGAGTCTCTTCTGTGCTTTCCTACTCTCGGACCGTTTTTAATCTGCTGTTCCAGATTCCGCGATCCCAACCAAGCCCGGGAAGCCTTGGAGAAAATGAATGGATTTGACCTAGCTGGTCGACCGATCCGTGTTGGCCTTGGCAATGATAAGTTTACCCCTGAATCGACTGCGAACCTTCTCCAGCGTTTCCAGGGCCAGGGTCCAAACCAACAAAGTTATCAGGGCTCTCTTTTCTCAGGGCATGGAGGCCGTGGCATTCAAGCAGGTGGCTCAGTCAGCAATTTTGATCGTGCTGGTGGTCGGGACACCGACAAAGGAGCAGGTGGGGCTAGCGCCCTAGATGATACGGATGTCGCTGGTGTGAATTTCAACAATTATAGCAGAGATGCATTGATGAGGAAACTCGCGAGAACAGATGAACCTGAACCTTCTGTCGATGAAAAGAGACAGATGCTGAGACCCAAGACTGAAACAAAACCATTGCCCGTTAATGTGAACATGGCGAGCAGATGCGTTCTACTCCGTAATATGTTTGACCCCACAGAGTACGTTCTTCCACCTTGTCCTGTTTCCTCACCTAAATCACTTTGTTCTGAACATATCATTAATAATATTTACAGAGAAGATGGCGAGAGTTGGATCAAAGAGCTAGAAGATGATGTCCGCGCTGAGTGCGAAGAAAAATATGGCCATGTTGTTCACATTGCTTTAGATCCTCATTCACAGGGCGATATCTACCTGAAGTTCGATCGAGTTCAGGGTGGCGAGAGTGCTATCAAAGGCCTCAACGGACGCTTCTTTGGCGGCAGACAGATTGCCGCGCAACCGGTCGTCGACGCTGTATACAGTAGTCTGTTTTCCAGAACAAAAGCAATTTAGAGCTTAAGAGGGGTACCGGTGCTGGAGACTGGTAGGTATTTATTTCTAACGACGGGCAGGAACAGCCTTGTGGCCAAACGTCTCCGATCGTCCCAGATGAATGACTCTATTTGTGGTAGGTGCCACCTTTAGGTCATTGCTTGTCCCATATTATATATAACCATATTATCCGACCAAAAAGGCTGGGAAACTACTTGATGTCTATAGGCAGTTTCGAGATCTTCGTTTGTGAATAGCTCACTTTTGT
Source organism: Pseudotulostoma volvatum (assembly GCA_019804575.2). Taxonomy (NCBI): domain Eukaryota; kingdom Fungi; phylum Ascomycota; class Eurotiomycetes; order Eurotiales; family Elaphomycetaceae; genus Pseudotulostoma; species Pseudotulostoma volvatum. The sequence continues at coordinate 54,270 of JAHQZX020000942.1, forward strand.
AGGGCTCTGTACAAAAATTCTCTCTTACCATAAACAAGGAATGGTCCCATACCAAGTAAGGTTGCTGAGATTATTCTGCGGTGGATCGATCGCTAAGTAGTTCATCACCGTGTCAACGGTCTATAAAGGCGCCCTATTTTTCTTCATGCATACGTAAGTAAGTGGCCAAAAGGAAGATTCTCTATAATAACGAGAGATTAATAAGAATAATTATTATAAATGTAGGCATATATATATATATATATATATGTCTATATATCTATATGATAAACATTGTCACTGAGCTAATTTGTTTTTACTGTGTGCATCATTCATGTTCGTGCCCGACGTGGATTGGTGGCCTCCTGGCGCCGCCAATCTCTCGACTCCTTCGTACCCATACTGCCCAGTCCGCCTTCGAGTCGTCGTTCCCATCCACCCAGACGTACGACAAGGCAAGTCGCGTTATCCGCATCTGTACTCACATCGGTAGCGAAGCTCACGACTTCATTTGCTGCTTGCTCTGGGGTGAGTGCTTCTTTGACGATGTCAACAACCTCCTGGTCAGAGAGGACGCCACTGACTCCGTCAGATACTAGGATGAGGAACGAATATTCTGCGGGTCCCATCTCAACCCGTCGTGTCTCAGGTTCCGCCGACACCCCGATCCGCTTGGAATTGATATCGCCAAACGCACGAGTATTGGCCAAACCGCTCATCCGCTCCTCGCCGAATGAGTCGGTAACAAAAGTCGCTGCATATCGCCGCAATCGGTTAGCCTCAACTGGTGAGGAAGGATGGTGGTCGCAGGTTAGAGGAATGGCGGCTCCCGTCGCGGTATGACATAGGATGACCCTGGTGTCGCCAACATGTGAAACCGCCAATGATGACGCAGCCGTAGGATGCCAAAACGGAGTGGATGTTGGGGCTGAGATCATGGCTACACTGCAAGTACTCCCGCCTAGGAACCTTTTAGGACCTCCTATCCTCATGGACCGCAACTGGCTGGGACATTCAAAAATATCGTTTCCATTCAATGGTTGGTCAGCTTGTACAGGATCATCGTCGCGCTTTATGGCTTGTGCTGTGATGAAATCAATGTCCGCATGCAGAAACGCATATTCCACGACCTCCTCAATGCAGACACTATCATTAATGAGAGCCATCGCACCAGACTGCAACGAGGAGCCCGAGTGACAACTCCACCTGGATGAGTCGCCGTAATAAGAAAACTGAGCAGGCTGGAATCTCTTGAAATAGCCCCCAACAAGATTCTTCCAATCTTCCACCAGCCTTGTCTCAAGCTCACCGATCTTCTGTCGGTTTCCTTTCTGACTGACAGGTAAGCCTGCCGAGGATACTCTGAAAGGGTCACCTTTCCTGCCAAAGTGTGTCACGCTGCCTTTATATTCTCTATGACTGGTCTGTTTTCTTAGACTGGATTGTACCTCGAACTTCGCTACCGCATCCTCGATATACTCATGTAGACGGTCCCTCAGGAACTCACTACACTTTGACCCGCCATGTCCATCAAACACTCCAAAATAGAAAACTTGCGGGTCGTCGCTCGCATCGTTTGCACCATGATCTTCCGGCGGACGGGGAAGAGCACCGAAGCTGTGCCGTAAAGTCACAGAGCGCGGAGTCCGTTTTGCGAAAGTAGGGATTCGAATCACGCCAGCCTGATAAGCATCTTCATTGGCGTAACGGGAGCCGCGGGAAATAGACGCTCCAAAATGATGTTTCGCCCTGCGAAGCGGAATCCGCACCACGGTTGTCTCGCGAGGTATACCTTCCGGCGTTTGGACGGAGATAGATGACTGACCGGTCCCAATTTGGGGCGTTGAGGCCAATCGGGGGAGTTTGTGGTAAGAAGCTGTTAGGGTACGCGGGTCTGGGTGTAAGGAAGAAGAAGGCAGATGCGTTACGAAGTAATCATTAAAATATCGTGGGTTCTGCGACTGGCAGCCATTGAATCTTGGAGGTCTTGCGCCCTCTTGATGAGCGAACCGGGGAAGAAATCCTGATCATGTAGATCGATGACGAGCAGTTCAGCCAGCGATCGGTTAGCGATGTTAAGATTTATCTTAGATATGGAGAACCAGGATGAAGGGAACACGCACTAAAGCTCTCGATGAACGTCCAGGGTCGGACTGTTATCAGTTGCCTGACTGAAAGGAAAACCATGAATTAGTAAATAGGCATCGAAAGGTGGAGAAGTAGGACCCGAACGATGGAATGTTGCATCCATGACTTATTTAGGTAGGTATGATTTTTGAGTACATGCATACTAGTACTGATCATGTGATTCAGGAGTCTATACACATTTACCTTTCAGCGCTTACCATTTTGGAATTAAACTTGCCGGATTTAGACTAGCCTGATTACATGACCTAGACGCACAAGTTAGTGTTCAATTTTCAGTTGAATTATTCCCAAAACATAACAAAAACGCCAATAGGCAAAGCGAAGGCGGCATATGGCTCCAATCAGTATAATTGGCAGCAAGGCCATAAAAGTTCCGAGATCACGGGAGAAGAAAACATTACGCTGCTTGCAGTATCCGACCTAGACCCCGAAGCTTCAAATAGTATAAGGTCAGTATCATGAAGGAACCAGGAATCTCTAGAGGATGGGATCTAAGGATGCCGATGAGGAATGGGGAGTTGGACGATCATGAGGACGAGGCCGACGCAGACTCCGATGAAGTTCTGAGGGCAAACCATGAGGTACTACTCCCACCCATATGCTAATGGCTTCGGGTATTGATTAATGATTCACAGACTGGTGCCACTACATTTCCTGTTCGCTGGAGAGAAGATGCTGAAAAGCCCTGCGTGGCATATGGCGAAATGGCCCAAAGAGAATTGAATTACACTCCATAATGGGTATGTTCCTCAAGGCCAGTGGGGATCTCCAATCACAGTAAATGCCCATCACGACGGTTATGTGACGAGTGTGTGCGACGGAATGTGTTAAGGGTGATGGTTTCGGCAAAAAAATGGCGTTGGGACGTCACAACTTGCTTTCGCCGACTAGGGGCTTGTCCCCGTATCGAGGAACCCGACTATTACTAGCAATTAGTAAATGCAAAAAGTGATAACGTGGCTTACCATCGAGCGGACCACACCATCGAGTGGACCACTTTTCCGGATACCACGACCATCTAACTTTGGGACGCGTTTTTTCAACCACAACGATGTCTAGTACCATTCTAGAAAATCGAGTGCTTCTAGCGATCAATGCGATTCGATCGACCCCGCGTTTGAGTA